>RJWT010017385.1:0-19387 GCA_004365215.1 Cuniculus paca | reverse complement strand
ATTTTAAGCTAGCATATCTAAATTGAGCAGAATTATTAAGGACATTTTTTGTAAAACATGAACTGCCTTGTCCAGTCAGGAGTTAAGCACAATTCTCAGGCACAATTGTAGGGTATTCTTCACTCTTGAAAACTAAAATATGAATATACCTGGTTGGGTGTCTTTCTTGGAAACTCTCTTCAAAATTGTGTCTTTAATACTAGGAGTATTTTTCCCAGTGTTCTGTACTCTCCACTTTACAGCCTACTCCTGCCATGGTAAGAAACAGCTCTAATATGAGCAAGAATGAAGCTAATTTCTTATCTTCAGGTTCTTAGTCCAATAATGCTTTTATTCTTTGATTTGATTGGTTTAAGTCTGTTTTCTACTATTTGATTGCAATATGCGAGAAGATATGAACAGCTTTTTTAAAGAAAACAAAGGACATTAAGGTAGCCATTGTTGATTTCTTATTGTCTGGTTTAAAGGCCTGTAATGCTTTCACTCTTTTGTTTTAGCTGGTTTTATATTATTATGTTTTGTTTGAATTTATTGTGTGTGAAGGTATGAGCAACCATTTCGAAGAAAACAGGAGACACTAGGGTAGCCATTGTTGATTTCCTGTCATTACATTTTGAAGACCTGTATTGCTTGCAGTGTTCTGTTCTGATACGCTTTGTTGTGTTTAACTCTGTTTTGTTTTGTTTTCTTTAAAATAAAAAAAAAAGAATAAACAACTGCACCTGAAGTATTTTATTCTCAAGTGTGGAAATGATATGGTGACTGCTGTGCATATTGCACTGGCCACAGCTCAGATACATTCTTCCTCTTAAGTGGAAAGGGATGCTGATTGCAGAATGTGTGACTCTGTTGTATCCTGAGAAGAGTGTAACTGTACCCAGTATACACCTGTAGTCTACACCACAGGGAGAATGAACTAGAGCTATGAATTTCTATAGCAATATTTAATGATGAACAGTGGAAAACTTATTTCAAACAAAAGGTAAAAAATAAGCTTGAGACATTATCAAGAAAGAACAAAAGGAAAATATTAAAAGGAAAAATTATGCCTTGTGTCCAGAAATTCAAACAGAAGATCTAATAATACGTATTTATGCTCTTTTCAGACTGGAGGAAAAAGCATTTCCAGGCCGGTGAGTCTGACCATCCAACGTGTTATTCTACTCCTCAGGCCCAGCACAATCTCAGGGGGAGTCGTAGGGGGAGGGCAGGCGACAGAATCCTGGTGAGTGTACGTTCTCCTCTACTGGTCCCAGACGTCTCAGGCTTATAAAGCTATCCTAAGCGCAAGATCACTCCAGTCTTCTCAGAGACTAAAAGTTTGGTTTCCTTTGCAGTGAATGTGACTCTGGATCCAGACACAGCCCATCCTGCCCTCATCTTGTCTGAAGAAAGACGACGAGTAGCCATGGGAGAGAAACCTCAAGATCTACCTAAGAGCCAGCTGAGATTTGAAACTCTTCCCTGCGTGCTGGGTCAACAGTCCTTCAGCTCAGGGAGGCACTACTGGGAGGTGAAGGTCGGGAACAGTACAGCCTGGGACCTGGGAATCTGTCGGAATGATGTGATTAGGAAGGAGAGGACTTACGTAAAACCTGAAGATGGTTTCTGGGCCATTAGGCTGTATAGCGATGAGTACTGGGCACTCACCTCTCCAGAAACTAGACTCATTCTCAAAACGCACCCTAGCACAGTGTGTATTTTCTTAGACTATGAGGATGGATGTGTCTCCTTCTACAACATGACAGATAAAGGTCATATCCACACCTTTTCTAAAGTTGCTTTTTCTGGATCCCTTAGACCTTTCTTCAGGCTTTGGTCCAAAGATTCAGGACATTTGGATATCTGTGCACTACCTAAGGAGCCTGAAATGTCACAGCTTGATGATGACCCCAATTCTCCCCCCGTTGTGGTCATACACACATAATATACCCTAAAGATCAGTGAGGACCAAAACATCCAGTCATGGCGTGAAGCTTCCTATGCTAGAGCAAATTGTTTTTCTCAGTCTTTTCCACTGTTCTTATTTAATTTCCCTCATAAATTGTTATCACATAGAATGTTGAGTGTAAGGAATTGTGCTGCTTATGCTCTCATTAATACAAACATATGCGTATGCATGTAAATTAACACATGTACCCTCACTCACTATGATCCAGTCCTTACTAAAGAGCTGCACAAGGGAAGGTACATTGCCTGTGCAGTATCAATTTTTCAAATATTTTACAAAACTAGCAATAAAATGGATTAATTTTATCATGTACTTTGGGTTATCTATTCTGTTTATAAAATGACACACAAAGAAATAAAATTACAATGTTTTAAATAAAAAAAATTGAAGTGTTCTCGGTTGTCCAAGATACTACAACATTGAGGGAAAAACAAATGTGTGAAACCCACGCTTCAGATTTCTGTGTGTGAATCACACCTCTATTATATTCTTACATTGCTATCCTCTTCTTTATTTTCTGAGACATTTATCTTTCCTGTATTTTTTCATCACCCTTTATTTTGGAGGGCCTTTTCTTAATATATATGTGACAAATTTTACTGTATTTAACACCAGTCTATGAGCCTGAATGAGTGTTTAGATTTCTATAGCCACCATACACAAGATATATAACAGTTCCGTTACCCACATAAAATTTCTCAGGCTGTCCCTTTGTAATCAGACTCTCCCACACACCTATCATGGATACAATTGACCAACTTTATTCTCCTCCCCCGAGTAAGGCTTTACATATTCATTGATGTGAATGTCAATAGCAAAATTTAATTGTTTGTTCAGTAGGGCTCCACAGAACAGATTTACTATTATTCGTTTATTCCTTCATGATGAACATTGGTGCTGTTTAAGTTTGGATTGGTTCTAAATAGAACAGCTACAAATATTCATGGAAACATTTTTTGTGGTCTTTTTGAGACAGGGTCTCATTATGCAGTTCAGGCTGACCTTGGGCTGACTTTGTGCCAAGGCTGGTCTCGAACTTGCAATGATCCTCCTGTCTCAGCCTCCTGAGTGCTGGGATTATAGAAGTATGCCACCACACCTGGCCTCATGTAAACATTTTTATATGAACATCCGTTTTCACTTTTCTATGGCAAATACCTAGAATATAAATACTTGGTCTTATAGTTTATAACTGGATAATCCTCCAACAAGTTAGACACTCAGAGGTCTGGATTTTGGGAGGTTTCTGGATCCTGGGTATATGACACATCACTGGGTTTATAGCTGGGAGTGATGTTGGGAAGTGAAGCCTGGAGGGAAGAGTGAGTCGCTATGCACCCCACCTGAAAGAATATCTCTCCCTCCTCCCCCATTGATCCCTCCCTGCTTCCATTCACACACTGTTTTACCTCTCATGCCCCAGCTGCTATAGGGGCTGGCTTGGAGCTAGCCAACTACGGACTGAAACCGCTACAAACTGTGAACTAAATAACCTTTTCTTTTGTTTTCTTTTCTCTCTCTCTCTCTCTCTCTCTCTCTCTCTCTCTCTCTCTCTCTCCCTCTCATCTTTACCTCTACCTCTCTCTCTTTGTACAGGGAATCAAAAGCAAGACCTCATGCTTCCCAGGCAGATGCTTGTGCCACTGAGCTAATACCCACAGCCCTACCTTTTCTTATTGAACTTGTGGTTCTTATGAATTGGATCTCAGCAATGTGAAAGTAACTAAGACACTTGATCATATTGCAAGAGTAGACTCAACATTAATAGAAACTGCCACACTCTTCCAGAGGAACTATACCATTGTGCATTCCCCCTACAAATGTGTAAGTGTTCCAACTGCGCATGTATTCACCAGCATTTAATATTATAAGCATTGTTTTTAGTTTTCCTTTTTTTATTGCTTCAATCATATCCATTATTATTTTTCCTAAGGATTAAAGCATATGATCTATCTGAGGCCAGGATTCACCAAAGTGGGTACTTGGAATCAACACATCATTGCAGACCTGTTAGGCTCCTGTACAGACTTGCATAGGCACTGCAATGAGCTCCAGATCTTGGACTAAATCTTTTTGGTCTCCAATACATACAAAGACTCTGCACTCTTCCTCAGCTGACTCTAGGTGGCCATTGTAAGCCAATCTTGTAAATCTTTATATATTTGTATATTCTGTGTTACCTCTGTTTCCCTAGTAAAACAATGACTGATACAGCCTCCCACCAAATCAAGTCTAGGAACCAATAGCTTCATGTCTGGACTCTCCAAAACCTTTAAAAGACAAATGCCAATACGTTTCAAAGACTTCCAAAAATAGTCAAGATGATGGAAAATTTCCAAATTCATTTTATGAGGACAGCAATACACTGATTTTTTTTTAAATGAGACATGGACTGTACATCAAAATTAAATTGTCAACCAATATCCATGATGAACATGGAAAATCCCCAAGCAAGTACTAGCAAGCCAATTTCAACAGCTTATTACAAGGATCATTCACCATGATCTAGTGTGAATTGCCCTAGCAATTCAAGTTGTCTTATTCTGTTTTGTTTTACTACAACAGAATGCCACAGACAGGATACCTTATACACAAAAGAGTTTTAATTTTATAATCTCAGAGTCTTAGAAGTGCAAAGGCTAAACTGTCCCTCACACAAAGGACTTTTACCTAGAGCATATAAAGAATTGAAAACATCAGGTCCCCAAATTCAAAGATCCAATCCAAAATGGACATCTGAGAGGGATACGTACTTCTCAGATGAAGAAATGCAAATGGAAAATAAATATATGGAAAATGTTCATCATTGGTCATTTGAGAAATGCAAATTAAAACAACATTGAGATTTCATCTCACTCCAGAAAGAATAACTATCATTAAGAAATCAACCAAATACAAATGATGGTGGAGCTGTGGGGAAATAAGAACCCTTCTCCATTGTTGCTGGGAGTGTAGACTGGTACAACAACCATGGAAATCAGTGTGGAGATCATCACAAAACTAGGTTGAGGTCCTATTCAACCAAGCTATTCCCCTTCTGGGTATCTTCCTGGAAGAACTGAAAACACCATACCACGGTGATATATGTGCACCCATGATTATAGCAACACAAATTACAATAGCTAAATTTTGGAAACAACCCAATGCTCATCAATCAAAGAATGGATAAAAAAGATGTAGTTTTTTATATGGTGGAATACTACTCAGCTATGAAGGATAAACTCAAGGCTTTTATAGGCAAATGGATGTAACTTTAGACCATACTTATAAGTGAAATAAATCAGACTCATGTATGTAAACATCATATTCTGCCCCTACTGTAAAAAACTGAAAGAGTAAATAAGATCCAAAATGTATAATAGACAGTGTGAAAGTGAGAGTGAAAGAAACTGCTCAAAAGGAAAGAATAACTGGGATGAGAGAAAGGAGAAAAGAAAAAAAGGAGAAGACTATATATCAGATAAAAGTAATTATACTACTAATCTCTATCAGTTCATCAAAAAGAATAGTTTGTGCTTTCATTGTTTAATCTTTTTTATGCCTATATCTTGTAATCTGAGCAACTACTTTGAAGATAACCATACACAATATATTAGCCATTGATAATCTTCTGTTATCTTGTTTTGAAATTCTGTTTCATCATTTTTATTCTGTTTTCTTTTTTAAATAAAAAATAATTCCAAGGCCAACATCCAACAAGGACTTCATGCTGCCTCAGCCCATGGCAGAAGAAGAAAATAAATAAAAAAGCAGGTTGTTTTCATTGGCAATCTGCTACCATAGTAACCAGCCCAATTCCACAAAGACCTAAAAGTGAAAAGGAAAATGAAACAAACCAGCAAAGAAAAAAGAAAAAATATAATAAAAAATAAAATTGCTCTGGTATCCACAGAGAACGTAAAACTACTGGGTAACCCTGCTGAGCCTGCCGCAGAGTTAGTGCTGGATGTGGAGCTGAGCTTGGCCTCCAGATGTGGGTGGACTGGCCAGAGTCTTCAGCCACTACTCTAGGTATGTCCCTTGGTGATCCACCCACTTCTTACCCTGGTAGTCTCTGTGTCTCTCTCCCAGTTGCTGTGCTAGCCTCACAGAGAGATGGGGCTGCTCCCAGTCGCTTGTATAGCTGGCTCCTTCTGGTCCTTGCATGGCCTCCTGTGTTCCTCTTCCACTGGCAGATCTCTGTCCTCTCAGGTCACCTGTTGCAAGGTGGAGTGGGGTGCTGTGCTGTGGGCCTGATCCTCTGCTCCTGCAGATCCTGTCCCGATTTTATCTCCTCTCCCAAGGGGGAGTTCTAACCTCCCACTTGCTGTGTGCATCTCAGTGCTGCTTAAGCTCTATGTCCCTCTGGCCACTGATAACAGAGTGAAGGGGTCATGCTGTCCCACTCAGCGCTTTCCCAAGTGCTTCTGCTGCCCCCACCTTGGTCTGTAACTTCTTGTTGCTGGGTGTGATGCAGTGCTATGCAGTGACTTTGTGTTCTTGCCAGCGGCGTGACTGTCCTGGGTTGCTCAGTCCCATGGTCCAGGGCTGCTTAAGTCTGATGTCCCTCTATCCATAGGTCACAGTGCAGGAAGGGTCATGCTCTCCCACTGTCTATCCACCCCTGCATTCTTTAATCTTGTCCCTTTAGGTTTCAGTTAGTGCTCTGATGTATGACCCACTGTCTTGGTTACTTTTTCTTGTTGCTGGGACAAAACACGTGACACCCAAAGTGAAGCAAGGAAAGGTTTATTTAGCTTACAGTTTCAGGAGATTTCAGTCCATAATCAGCTGGCTCCAAGGCATGGCACTCAGGCAACAGTCAGAGCAAAAGGGACCAAAGCAAGTCTCTTCTTTATCCTTACATTGTACCTTTGGCTTCACATTCATAGCTTCACATGTTGCCCTCTCAGGGGCACACTGCCTGGCCTCCCAGGCCCTCTGAAATTGGGGTGGAAGCCTTCTTAACCTCAGAGCTTGTTCTCTATACCCCAGGATGTAGAGCTGCTGAGTTTCTTAATTAAGCATCTAGACTTCTCAAGTTGACACAATGTACAAACCATAACACCCACCCACATCTGGATGCCAAGATCAGTTCCACATCCAGCACTAACTCTACTGCAGGCTCAGGAGAGATACCCAGTAGTTCTGGGTTCTTTGTGGATAAAGAGGATTTTTTATCTTTTTATTATGTTTTTTTTCTTCTTTCTTTGCTGGTTTCATTTTCCTTTTTGTTTTTAGGCCTTTTACCTATATTATTGTCCTTGTCTATTATCTCTCTTGATTGAATCATATTTTCATGTGAGTGAATATTCTCTCTTGTCTTTCTGATTAGTTTCAATAATCATTTGCTTACTCTTCATTCTTTCTCCTTTGTCAACTTCTCTAGTTTCCAAAGCTTGAGTGATCATCCTTTGTCCTCCAGTCTTGTTTCTACTATATTTCTCTTTATTTATCTCTGCTTTGTCCAGTAACCCTCTAAAATTTTTCCACCACTCTATCAAGGGGAAACACTTTGCATACAAGCCCTCAATTTATGTTCAGGTCTGTTATATAACTGTAGACCACGCTCCTATGGTTTATGGTTAAAGGCACCAAATTAATAGTCACCGCAGTTTGTCAGTTTCTAAGCTGTGCTTGATGCTATTGTTATTGTAAATTGTACTGCTTTAGCTAGGGTGTCTTATCTGTTGTAATCAGTTTTTTTTTCCATTGTATAAAAATACAGGGAAGGTGTGGGTAAAATCAGATCAGAAATAGTCTCTCAGGTTAAAAAAAAACTCATGGTGCCCTTAATGAAGAACTTGATTAGGAAATGTAGAGTACACATAGATTTTAAAAATAGAGCAGCATAGGAAAACCATGAATGCTCAACATACGAAAGAGGTGGAGCACATGAAACAGATACAAACAGATGTCTAGAAAATTAAAAATTCTATTGAAAGTTTGTAAAACTGCATGAACAAAAGTAGATAGACTATGAGACTTAGAAGACAGGGTCACTAGTGATCACAAAAGGAAAGATCTCTTAAAAATAACCACAGACCAGGAAAAAACATTTCAATAGCTGCAAGATGATTCAAATGAGAACTGTATAAGATTAACTGTTATCTACAAAAAAGCAGAAGTCAGCACAAATGACATAAAAAGACTGTTTACAGAAAAAATGGCAGAAAAGTTCCCACACATGGAAAAAAATTTGGCATACAGATAAGTGAGGCATTGAGAACACCAATTAGCCATAAGCAAAATAAATCTATACCAAGGCATATCATAATCAAGATCCCAGAAAATCAGCACAATAACAGAATATTAAAGGCTGTTAGAGAAAAGAAACAGATCACCTATAAGGGAAAAGCCATCAGAATCACAGCAGATTTCTCCACACAAATGTTTATGTCAATAAAAGTTAAGAGTTAAGTATTTAAAGTTATGGGAAAAAAATTCCAAGCCAGATTGATGTACCCTGCATAACTATCTTTCAAAATTAATGGAGAAATAAAACACTTCCATGACAAAGGACAACTGAAGCAATTCATGACCACCAAACCAGCTCTACAAAATGTACTGAAAGAAATTCTAGAAAGAGATAAACACTAGGGTAGCCATTGTTAATTTGCTGTCATTATGTTTTGAAGGCCTGTATTGCTTGCATTGTTCTGTTCTGATCTGCTTTGTTGTGTTTTACTCTGTTTTGTTTTGTTTTGCTTTTATTCTCTTTAAAATTAAAAAAAAATTTTAAAAAAGAAAGAAAGAGATAAAAATGATCACATTTCCAAGAACACCAACCCAAAGAAACCACCAGGCAATTAAAGCAATTAAATAGAAGGGAAGGACAGGAAACCATCAGCATGAAAATAAAATGACACAGAAAAGCCAACAGCTATCAGTTATAACCATCAACATAACTGGTCTCAATTCACCAATGTAAAGATATGGACTGGCAGAATGGACCAGGAAACAAGATCCAAAAAATATGCTACATTCAAGAAAAACATTTAATAAATCAGATTCACATGTTTAAATACCATCTGGTGTCCCTAGTGTAAGAAACTGAAAGAGTAAACAAGATCCAAAATCTATAACAGATATTGTGAAAGGGTAAGAAACTGCTCAAAGGGGAAAAGTAACTGGGATAGGGGAAAGGAGAAAAGAAGGAAGGGAAAAGATGTAAGTTTGTTTATATAAATATAAAATAGCTAAGATGATTATACTACTAATTCTATTAGTTCTTGGAAAAGAACAGTTAATACTCATACAATTAGATCAATATTTCATGTCCGTATCTGGTAATCTAAGCAACTCTTCTGAAGATAGCAGTATGCAATATTACAACCATTGTTAAATTCCTATCAACTTGTTTTAAAAGCCTGTATTGTTATTATTTTGGGTTTTTTGTTTTTCTTGTAGTTGTTGTTTGTATGTCTTGTTTTTGTTTTTCTTTTCTGTGTTTTTTCTCTATAAAATAAACACATTCAACTCAAAAAAATTCATAGACTGAAAGTCAAAGAATAAAAAAATACTCACTGAGACAGGAACCCAGAAAAAAGCAGGGGTAGCCATGTTATTTGAAGATAATGTGAACTTCAAACCAAGAATGATCAAAAGAGATTTTTTTTTAAAAAAGGTCATTATTTACTTATTAAGGGAAAACTACAAAAAGAAGAGATAACAATCATGAATATATATGCACCAAATACAGGATCACCCAACTATATTAAGTGAATATTAATGAATTTGAAAAATAAAATAATCACTAACACAATTATAATGGAGGGACTTCATACCACATTATTATGAATAGATAGATCAACCAGACAAAAAAATCAGCAAAAAAGATCAGAACCGAACCAAACCTGGGACCAAATGGACTTAGTAGATATTTACAGTGTTCCACCCAACAACATCATAAAACACATTCTTCTCAGCTGCACACTGAGCATTCTCTAAAATACACCCAATGCTAGCCCATAGAACATGCCTAAGTATGCAAAGGAATTGAAATTATCCCATGCATACTACCTGACCATACTGCAATGAAATTGAAAATCAATGGCAAAAGAAACCACAAAAACTCCATAAACACATGGAAATTATATAACCTTCTACTGAACAATCAATGGGTCACAGATGGAATTAAGAAGTTAAATAATATCTACAATTAAGTAATAATGCTGATACAACATACCAGAACTTGCGGGACACAATGGAAGTACCCTTAATAGGGAAATTTATAACAGTGAATTCTCATATAAGGAAAACAGAACAAACTCAAATAAACAACCTAATGTTGTAGAACAAGTCAAGCCCAAAACCAATACAGAAACTAAATCATGAAGATCAGATCAAAAATTAATGCAGTAGAAACTAAGAAAACAGTACAAAGAATCAATGAATCAAAGAGTTGATTCATTTAAAGGTTAAATGAAATTAATAAACCCTTACCCAACCTTATCAAAAAAAGGAAAGAAAAGACTCAAATTCATGCAATTAGGAATCAAAAGAGTGAAATCACTATGGATTTGTGGAAATCTAGATCATCAATACTTACTTTGAGGATCTTTCCTCTAATAAGATGGAAAACACAGAAGAAATGGACAGCTTCCTAGGTACATACAAATTACTAAAGTTGAACCAAGAAAATATAAAAATTCTAAGCAACACAATAACAGTGAATGAAATTCAAAATATAATTTAAAAACTTACCAACAAAGGAAAGACCAGATCCTAATGGATTTACAGCTGAATTCTACAAGAAATTTAGAGAAGACCAAATGCCATTGTTCCTCAAATTCTTTAATGAAATTGAAAGGAAAGCACTACACCCTATCTCATTCCTGGAGACAAGTATTACTCTGATACCAAAATCAGAGAAAGACCCAACCAAAAAGAGAATTATGAGCCAATCTCACTAATGAAAGTAGATGCAAAAATCCTCAAGATAGTAGCAAACAGAATACCATAAATTATGAAGATTATACATCATGACCAAGTGGGATTTATCCCAGGTATGCAGTGACTGTTCAACATATGAAAATTGATAAATATGGTATACCATATCAACAGAGCCAAAGACGAAAATCACATGATCATCTCAATAGATGCAGAAAAAGCATTTGGCAAAGTTCAATACCCATTCATGATTTTTAAAAATCCTACAGAAAATTGGAATAGATGGTTTTTATCTCAATCTGATAAAAGCCATCTATCACAAACCAACAGCCTACATTATACTACATGGTTAAAAACTAAAAATTTTCTCTCTAAAATCAGGAACAAGCCAAAGATGTTCACTATCACCACTCCTGTTTAATATATAGTTCTGGAAACATTAGCTAGAGCAATTACATAAGAGAATGAAATAAAAGGAATAAACATAGGAAAGGAAGAAGTTAAATTATTATTTGCAGATGATATGATATTCCACGTAGAAGATTCCAAAAACTCCACCAAAAGTCTTACAGCTTTAATAAATTCAGTCATGTAAGGATGATCCAAAGTCAGTGCTTAAAAATCAATAGCTTGCCTGTACACAAATAACAAACTCATTGAGGGAGAAATTTGGGAAAATATACCTTGCACAACAGCATCCAAAAAATGAAATACTTAAGAATCAACCTAACAAAGGAAATAAAAGATCTCTACATTGAAAACTATTTTACTCTGGAAAGGAAATTAAAGAGGATATCCGAAAATGAAAAGTTATCCCTTGCTCTTGAGTAAAAAGAACCAATATATTCTGCCTGGCAAGCGTGAGGTCATGAGTTTGATCTCTGGTACAAAAAAAAAAAAAAAAAAACCAACATACTGAAAATGACTGTACTCCTAAAATTGTTACACAGATTTAATGCAATCTCAATCAAAATACTATTAACATACCTCACAAAATTAGGGGAAACAATCCTAAAATTCATTTGGAACCAGAAGAGACCTAGAATATAAAAGCAATTCTGATTAACAAATGCAAGGCATGGGGCATCACAATCCCTTACTTGAAGTTATACTGCTATGATACTACTGTGATAAAAACAGCATGGTACAGGCAAGAAAAAAAAAAACAGACCTGAGAATCAACGGAACACATTAGAAGACGCAGAAACAACTCCAAACACACTCAGCCGTCTTATCTTTCACAAAGGGTTTATACCTGTTCACTGGAAAAAAGATAGACTGTTTAATAAATAATGTGGGGAAAACTGGCTTTCCACATCTCGAAGACTAAAGCTAGACCCAAGTCTAACGTCATGTACTAAACTAACATCAAAATGGATCAAAGATCTAAATATTAAAACAGAAACACTAAATCTACTGGAAGACAGAATAGGTGGAACTCTTGAAGACATTAGTACAAAGATATCATGAACAAAACCCTGATCACAGAGGAAATACTACAAAGAATCAACAACTGAGATTTAACCTTACTAAAAAGCTTTTACACAGAAAAATAAATCACCAACACAGAAAAAGCTACACACAGAGTAGGAAAAAATTTACAGCCTGTTGCTTCTCAGACAAAGGACTAATATCTAGAATGTGTAAAGAACCGACAAAATCAGATTCCATTAATTTAAAGACCCAATCAAAAAATGGGCATCTGAGATGAATAGGCACTTCTCAAATGAACAAGCACAAATGGTAAACAAATATATGAAAAAATATTAAACATCAAAAAATATATGAAAAAATGTTGCTCAAGAGATGCAAATTAAAATGACACTGAGATTTCATCTCTCTCCAGAATCATCATCAAAGTATCAACCAACATCAAGTGCTGGTGACGCTGTGGGGAAAAGGGAACACTTCACAGTCAGTGAAAGTGTAGACTGGTGCGACTGCTATGGAAACCACTATTGAAGATTCCTCAAAAACCTCGGACTAGAGGTTCCATTCCACCCAGCTATTCCCCTTCTTCGTATCTTCCCAAAAAATTAATAGCATCATACCACAGTGATATATGCACACCTACGTTTATAGTTGCACAGTTTGTAATAGCTAGATCTTGGAAACAGCCTAAATACCTATGACCAGTGAATATATAAAAAAGATGTGGGTTTTTTATGTAATGAAGTTCTATGCTGCCTTAAAGAAAGATAAACTTGAAACATTTATTGCTAAATGGATAGACCTTTATGACATACTCCTAAGTGAAATAAATCAGGCACACATGTGTAAATATCATATTGTCTCACTGGTGTGAATAACTCAAATTGTAAATAAGAACCAAATTGTATAAGGGATATGGTAAAATTGGAAGTAATTGTTCAAAAGAAAAGGGGAACCAAGGAGAGATGAGGGGGTAAAGAAAGAAGAAAAATGGAAATGAATCTTTGAAAATAAGGAAAGGAAGAGGGATTGAAGGGAAGGGAGGGGAAAGGGAGGAAGAAAAAGACAAATCAAGGTATATCATGTGCAATTACAATTTTCCTATGATGAATGTGATCATCATATATACCTAAATTGCACCAAAAATTTAATTAAATTTTTAAAAAGAATTAAATAAGGAAAATCGGGCTTTCAAAGTAAAATCTTTTCTCATTGTAAGTTGATAATATCAGAAATTTGCGCAAGCTTTTACAGTAAGGGAAGCAAACACATGTATATCAATGTTATCTATTACTGTTGTGAATACTGAATATGTGGGGAAATGATTTAATTGACACAGGCTTTTTCTTTTCCTTCTGTATTTTTCAAGAAACCTATGCAATTGCTTATTGTACATGGCATATCGTAATTCTCCCAGTGACTCTGAAGTTGGTTCGGTGCTCCATATCGCACATGCATGGTCATCCCAATGTCCTCCTGCATCCTATTTACCAAGATCTTTGTACATCTAAGGTATTACTAGGCCAACTAGAATTAAGAAACTTTGTATCGTTTGACAGCAATTTCTCCATCAACTCACAGTTAGAAAAAGGCTATTTCCAAAGGACATTAAACCACTCAGATGTACATATTTCATATCTGAAAATAGCTAAGACTGAACCAGCATCACTGAGAAACCACACAATGTTAACATAGCTATAATTTTATGGTCAATAAACTGAATCATCAACAAATCTGAAATCACAACAAAGTTTTTATAAAGATTTTGAGTTGAGATGAAAAGCTAAGTACTTCAGTATATATAGTTTTATAAGATATTTCATCTTGAAAATAACAAAGGGAAAAATTATGAAATCTGTGTAAGGGGGAAAAAAAGCTATTTCCAATATATATCCCTCCAGAACTGATTGGTCGACTTCCATGCTAGGAAAAGAGGCAGAGTTCACCATTCTTTAGCTTTATCTAAAAATAACAGAGGAAAAAGTTTCAGGGATTCATTTGATAGATCTAAGTGCCTCTGGGGTAGTTTCTCAACATTTATGAGATCAGTATAAATATTATTTAGGATAATCATAGGGTAATAATCAATTTTTGCACAAGCAAGCTCTTGTTCCTAGTCTAATTTTTAAAACCACATTTGGCAATTATTTTTGCAAATACTTTAAAAAGAAAGATAGTGAAATCACACTTTAAAGATAGGTCAAAGGGTATTGCCAGAAATTTATTCCAAGACCAATTGTACTTTAACTGTATCATGATTTTTAGTGCCATACACTAAATTTTATGGTGAGGCACCATATCATTAGAGCCATGAAGATATGATATGGACCAAGGACAAAGCACTTAGTTTTAGGTCAAAATTTTAATAAGAACAGAGTTCAGAATGGTTTTCGGCTTTCATTCTTTGGTTGCTATGATAAGACAGTCCTTGAACACCGCACAGGCTCCCACTTCAGCCTTCCTTGGAAGACTCAGAATGAACTGGCAGATAAAAGATAAAAAGCATAGAGCTACCCGTTGAGGCCTTTGCTTCTTGACCCTGGACCCCAGTGTAAATATTCAGAAATGTACTTTTATTAGTTTCTTTTCATTTTATTTTTCATTCATGTGTTATTTGCACATATTTATCAAGCATAATAATGGTATTTTAGTTCATGTATACATTGGGTAAAGATCAAAGAGTAATTAGATAGCCATTATCTTAAAATTTTATAATTTTTTCATGAATGCATATTTGTATTATAGAATAATGACATTCATTTTGGTGTGTTGGTACATGCATGTAAGACATTTTGGTAATGTTCATTGACATTGCCCACCTCTTTCTTTCCTCCCTCCTCTCACGGTTCTCCTTTCCCATCTCTAAAACTCTATCTTCTTTATGATGAACATAGTCAAGCTCTTCTATTTCGTTTTTTGGGGGTTTTTTTCCCAATCTTATTTCAGTCTATTGACAGTTAAACAGCACCATGGTTTCTCACCAAGGTCAAACATGTCCAGAGAATTGTTAAAGCATATGTTCCTTTAAAATAAAATGAACTCTTAATGAGAGGTCAAATCCTTTTTGACCTTTTACAAGCCTTTTATGAACCATTTATTGTTGATGACATCACCAAATATCTTGAAGAAAAAATAGTGTAAACATTTTTTTCCAGTTGATGAACTCTGAGAGATGCTGCTATTCGATGTGGGACACAAATGCACAAAACCTTTTTGATGACAGGGCTAACGCTGAAATACCTTCTTATCTCCACCTCTAAACATAAAAATTCTCCTTTGGAATTAATGCTGCTGTCTTGAATTTCAATTCAATCATCAGCAAACCTAAACTAGATGTAGCTATAACCCTTAAAATGATTGAATAAAATTATGGAAGTAATGAAAGCTCTCAGACATATAACTTACAGTTATAGATATATTTAATCAAGCCATAGGAAATTCAATACCATTTGAAATGTCACATTTAAACTAACTCGCAGTTTCATGTTAAATGTTACATTTAGTTAAATGTTACATTTAAACTAACTCATGCTAAAATTAATAATGATGCTTCACATCCAAATAGTTGTGGCGGTTTGATATTTCGTAACTGAGAATAGCATTCTTAAGCACCTTATTGCCCCTGCTTTGCAATCTCCTGCCTTCCCAGGGGCACAGTGAGGTCATGCTAGCCCCCTACTTGCTTATGGAACCAACCTTCAGGAGGACCCAATAATCCCTCCCTGGCAGCTCTCCATTGCACAAAAGAATCAGGTTATCTTGCTGGATTTTTAATCCTCTAATCTAATTTGGAGATGATTCTTTATCTGCCTCTCTAACTCTTCTGTTCTGAAATATATACTATAATATTAATTACACTCTGATATGGCATAAAACATCAAAATTTATTCCTTTTATCTTACTATAACTTTGTACCTGTTGAAAAAACTCTCTTCTCCCTATTCCTCTATTCTTCTCTGTCCCCGGTCACCACTATTTTGGTCTCAGTCTCTATAATGTTAACTTTTTAGATTTATCTCCCATAAATGAGGGAGACCATGTGGCATTTGTAACTCTGTGCCTGACTTATTTCATCTAACATAATGTCCTCCGAGCCATCCATGTGGTCACAACTAACAGAATTTCATACTCTAAACGACTAAATAAGAAGGCTCCAACATGGCTGAATAGAAGAGGAGTCGCATTGAAAAGACTCAGAGAAGAGCAGCTAAAAACTCAGAATGAATGAAGCAGGGGACAGACATACATAAATCCTGACACAGAAAAATCAATTTGAAAGAAGATAGTTGTACTGCAAGCGAAATATCCAGACCGAAGTTTAAAAGCAGGGTTGTGGTCCACCAGGGCCCCCACCCCCATGCACAACCATCTTGAGAACTTTCCCAAAACCAGAGAGAACCAAGGAGCACTGCAGAGACTACTCCCAGGATAAACTCCAGGTCTATGGATTCCCTCACCCCTCATCCCCTCTCCAAACACTGAGAAAGTTGCAAGCCTGTAGCACCCACTGCCAGTGCTCGCCGAGAGCAGGAGCAGCTCTCTCCCCACCTGACAAACTCAGGCAGTGAGAGGCTGAACAAGTGAACTGTGATTGCAGAGTCCACACAGCTGCTTTTGCCTGGAGTCACGATCCAGCTCCCCTCATAAATACTGGGCCCATTCAAGTCCCAGTTGAGTGTCCTGGGCATACCCAAGTCACTACCAGGTGACTCAAGTTGGTCCCATGGCAACTAGGACCTCCGTCTGGCACACAGAGCTCACTCTGGTTCTGTCTGAATCTGTACCAGACACCCTGAGATTGCTTGAGTCTGCCCACAGTGCTCATGACCCTGCCACCACCACTGGACCCACCAGAGATTGTCTCGCATCCAGCATTGGTCCTAGGCAGCCTGGGTCTCCATGGGGAGTGCTAGTCCTTCTAGAATCTCCACCTGGTGCTCTACATCTGCAAAACCCCAACTCAATCCCACACCCACTGGAGCTAGGCCCTGCTCTCAGCACCAGTTAAAGGTCCCCCAATTTGCTTGGTGCCTTGGGACCCTGTGACACACCACCCAGGACCCAACCCCCTACTTGGTCCCACCAGAATTTCCCCCCATCATACCTGAGTACACTCGAGTCTCCACTGAAAGCCCCAGATTGGCACAAGCCTCCATCTGGTGATTTAAACTTTTCCCACACGCACGCGTATCCATTAGATGCCAAGCAATGGTGACCGCCAAGCAATGGTAACCACCAAGCCAGAATCCACACCAGGTTTCCCAAGCCTGCTTGAGTCTTCACCCAGAGCCCAAAGCCTGACAACTTTCTTGGGCCTGTGTCCCAGCTTGGACAATTGCCTCAGACAGGGATTTACAGGCAGGGAGACCCCTCAAACCAAGGGGTCACCACAGAAACCGGTAGCATATCAAGATGATCAGAGAGGAATGTGATTTGTTAAAGACCACAGACCCTGGAAGAAAAATGCTTTTCTGAATATGTTGGAATAGTTTTCTTTTTCTTTTTTCACTTTTTTTTACTGAATTTTTTTCATTTTCTCTTTTATTGGTATTTTTTTGAGCAGGGTTTGAAGTTTTATCATCCATTTTCTTGTTCCCATTTTTTAAAAATATTACATTGTTTTAGTGATTTGATTAGGATCTCTCTGTGTGTCTCTCTGTCTCTTTCTCTCTCAATTTGTTTCTTTAGTATTCTTCCTCTAGTATAATCTCTACTCCTTATTACGAATCCTTTTTCTAGCTGTATTTTTCTGTTACTGTTATCTAATATTGTTAATTTTCTTTTACTCCTTAATAGAATCTTTTACTTCAATTTTACTACCTTCTTCCTGTCTTCTATTATTTATTTTTTCATATTCTATTTTTTTCACACTCCCATTCCAACACTACTATCCTCAGTAGTATAACAATTAACCACTATGAACCTGTAGATAGTTAAATATATCATACTATAGTTGAACACTGTTGTATTCCTAAGGGAGGTAAACTTGTTCTATTGAACAATAAGCATCAATATTGTATGTCAATATCTGGTTTGTCTTGGAGTTTATACAATTAACTATAGAATGCATTTCTGTGCTTAAAGTTGGTACAGTGTTAATTATTGGAGTTTGTCATTATTCTGTTTGTATTTGATACTATCATTGCTGCTAATTTTACTATTTTAACCAAAGTAATATAGCTATTTCTATCAATGGTTTTCTATGTCAATATCTAGATTGTCTGGGTGTCAGAATAATAATACAATCTGTTACCAAAGAACTGGATACTGCAAACAGGTTGCAACCTTCCCTCACTACTAATCGGGTGGTAAGATCCTGAGACAGACTCAAAGGTTAATAGCTAGCTATGCCTAGACACATAGCTGAAATTTGGGCATTACCTAAAAGAGTCTCTATACTAGCAATAAAGCTACCCATCATAAGCAATCTGCAAGCCCTGGCACAGAAAACAAACAACAAAACTAAAATATCAGCAAACATGGTTGCAAAATGCCCCCCAAAACTCCCAACTCTCCCAAGGCAAATCCTTGGGTCATTAATGAGAAACGAATCAAAAACCACACAGCTAAAATATCTGAAGGCAGCAGAGGTAACAAAACAGATCAATAAGATGCTTGGCAAATTCTAAATACAAATAATTAAAGAAAAATGATCCTAATAGAACAAGTTTTTAGGAAATCAAGAGAATATACTCATTTCAAAAAACTACAGGAGCTAAAGATAGAGGTGAAGAGCTAACATCAAAGATAGCAGAACAGTAAGCAGCGGAGTAAATAGTCTCTGAGAGAAACAGTTCAGATGCTGGAATACAACATTATGGAGAGGACAAGAAGGAAGGAAGTGGGTCCCCTGGACCCAGGAAGAATCTAAAATATGCATTGAAGCCCACAAAGAGAATAAAAAGAAGAATTTAAACAAAGAAGGCGGTGGCTGGCAGCGCCTTAGCCTGGAGCTGGACTCACCCTGGGAGAAGAGCTGCTGAGCCTGGAGAAATGTGGTCACGGTCATGGTCAACCCCAGAGGTCTCTGCGGAGAGGTGCAGGGGGTGAAAAAGATGCAGATGTGGAGATGGGCACTGGCTTGTGTGCCAAGTTGTGGGTGGACCCACGGAAGTTGCTTGGACTGAGTTCTGC
>RJWT010017384.1:0-19383 GCA_004365215.1 Cuniculus paca | reverse complement strand
AAGTCCCTGGGGAACCCAGTAAAAAAGGTACTGCACATATTGAACAGATCCTAACCATTGAAGACACGGGGTTCCCTGTGATTTTTGCTATGGTACCTTTCTAATACTCCTGCACACAAACCCCACCGTACTCTGATCAGTACTGGCATGGGTGCGCCCAGGAGTTACAGTGTAATTAGCACAGTCCAGGACCAAACCAGACTCCTGGGGAACAGGAGCTGGTGGTCGTAGGCTTTTTTGCTTTTCATGGTGTAGGTAAATACCAATGCAGTTTATAAATTTCTCAGGTGTTGCTGCAGGAAATTAATAGTTGCCCATAGCAAAGGTCAACTCAGTCACGCAGACCTGTTTTTCCTTCTGCATTCCTTTTCAACCCTAGCCCTCTCGTCTACCAACTCAGCTCTCTGAAATTATCTTCCTCACATCACCACCTGCATTCAAATGTATGTCTCAGAGACTTACTTTAGGGCAAACCAATGACAGAAACTCTGTTAAAACTCTTTAGATTCACAGGAAAAAATTGCATTATTCTAATCATCCCAAATAAGAACAAACAACTTCTTTTCTGCATGTATTTATTTGTGAAGAATCACATCCCCTAAACCTAATTTAAAATACAATGAGAGAGTAATGAATGTCCTTTTCTTTTTCAGATAAATGAAGATGATATATCTGAATATAGATTTAGGAGTCAAATGTAATCAAACTAGTCGGTAAACTGAGCTGTTCAGCAGTATTTGGTATAATTTCAAGTAAATTGAATGATGTCTCTTTGTTCTGGGGAAAGAAATTAAATTCAAAAGCAATTTGAATTTTACAGATGAAAACACAAATCAGATATTCCTCTGATGAGAATTTTTCTCATTACTTGCAACATTTATATGGGTTTTTGTATCTTTTTAATTTTAAATGGGTATAGCTTTGCAAAGTTAAAATATTCAGGAAAAGGTACAAGAAATGGATATAGAGACTTTTAACCCTATTTATTCATTTTGAATCACATTTGAAATCATAACATGTAGGTTTGCTTTAAACTGAGTTGTAGAGAAAAAAATAAAGATAAATGGTAGTCTTCTTTCCTCTGTTTGCATATTTGTATTCTCTAATTCTCTAAACCAGAGATGTGCTGAGAATAACACAATACATCACTCTTAAGCAGGTTGCTACTTCTAGTTGTCACTTTTGATCAGAAGGCAGGCAGGTTTAAGGCATACAACCTACGAATAAAAATCAAGGAAATAAAAACAATTTCCATTTCTACTTAAAAATTCACAAACTATGGTGCCCTAAGCAGTATGTGGTAGTTAAGAAACTATGTCTTTCATTTGTCTTGCTTATGTAGAAAACATAATTTGGAGAAAGAGAGAATGCTGAAAATGTATCTTTCAGCTTCCAGAGCATTTGGGAGTGCTATAAAGATATCATTTAAAGTCAAAGCTATGACGTCTCACTCTGTTCCTGTCTTGAGGCTAAGGCAGCCAAAGAGCATAGATGTAATACTTTGGCCCATTGCTCAATGGAAACATTATGTATGATTTGCCCAAATAATCAAAAAACAAAACTTGGCTCTTGAATTTGCCATTGGTTCTTGACTCCAAATTGTGAATTCTTCCCTACAACAGCTGCAATACTGTTTGACAGGTAAAAGCCAAAACAATGCCTAGCATAAATAAATAATCAACATCTAAGTTTCATTAGTCAAATCTCTGCCTGTTTCATCTGTCTACAGAATCTTGTTCGCCATAGTGACTCCTTTTAGAAATCGTCGTATTAGTTTTACTTTTTCCTCTCCGGATTATGACTTTTAAGCTCCTTTTTCTGGTAAAAAGACTTCTCCCTATTTTCATCGATAATAAACTCCATAAAATATTACATACTTTACTGTTTATGACATAAATATCTACCTACTAATACTGCTTTAGAAAAAATTTCACATACTTTAGTTATAAAAAGCACATTAATGTAATCCCCTTAATGTTGCCAGATTACTTTATTCATTTTCAGGGGGTTTGTGTGTCAAATTTGGTGAATAGGAGGGAAGAAAAGTTACCATTAGAAGGCCAAAATGATTTCTTGCAAAAGAGTTGTGAACTGATCAAAAGTAAGGGTAGGCAAGAGGGCAGGAGACATAAGAAAGAAGAGAAAATTACAATAAAAGATACTACTTTGCCAGTTAGAATCAATTTAATCGTGACCTAATTCCTTAAACTCTCTGAGATTCCATTTCTATGCCTATGATATGAGACTAATAATACTTGTATCACTAGGTTGTTCAAAGAGCTATGAAATGGCATATATGAATACATAAATAACCACAAGGCCGATGCATTAGTGGTACTCAGACTAGAAATCTTCCATGTGGAAAAAAGTACATGTAATCTTAGAATAGATTTTAAATAATTATAGAGATATCTCAAAGGTTTATTATGCATCAGCATCAGCTGGGATAACACCCAAGTGATATTTTTGACATTTGGTAACTCTTCTATTATCAGAAAGCCAGTCCATGATTATTTCCTGTATTCCTAGTTTTGACTAAAATACTTTTTGATTTAAAATGTTTTACTCAGTGCCAGTTGTTGATTTTGTAACAAGTCACAAGAAAGAAAAGTAAATACAACTTTCCAAACTGGGCAATTGTGCCTGGAGGCAGAAATCATCAGTGGAAAGCAAGTTTCTCTTGTTTGAATTAAAGGCTAGGACAATAACTGAATACACCCAAACTCCATCCTCTTACCCTGTGGGATCTTTACTTTAGTTGTGCATTATTAGTCTATGATTGTAACGTACTGGTACTGAGTCACAATTTTGCTTTACTTCAGGACATTTTCCATCAAGGCAAGAACCAACTCCCACCTTGTCTGACCTGGGTGTTGTGAGGGAAAACGGCTCTGTGTGATTGGATTTCAGATAAGGGAACAGCAGGTTTCAACAGGAGGAATCCTAGAGTACATCATTAAAGGTGGCACACAGCCTGCTTTCCAAATGCACACACCAGCTATAACTGTTTTGAAACCCCATACTTTCCAAATATTCTTGAATGCCTCTAATAAGCAACACAAATGGCAGAAATAAAATTTATTGAAATAGCATTCTGTTAGGGTTTTCATTTTTGGTGATAATGGACACTGAAATCTCTTCCACAGCAATATGGAATTGTTCTTTCTATCCAGAAAGGAATTTATACAAAATTCTAGGGAGTCTTTAATGTCAGATTTGGCAAAAATGAAAAAAAGAAAAACCTGTGGATATTGATAACCACATTGAGGAAAGAGAAAGTTTTATTTTTTAAAATACACTAGTTTGAATACAAAAGTTGTAATATACCGATTACGAATTGTTTTCACAAGTAAAAGAGGAGCGGGTTTTAGCCTGGGAGACTTGTGGATTCTGAGGCTCTGGACTGAGCTGAGGGAGTGGGTTGCAGCTGCCACACATACACCTGGAGGACGCACCCTTCTCTGCCAGAACATCCCTTGCTGTTGGGCAGTGAGCAGGGCAGCAAAGTCCAAAGTGCGAGCTTCCCTCCAATCTTTTTCTTAAACCTTGTGCCATAACGATTTGCAGTGGCTTCGGCCCTCTGGTTATTGCAGTTTCTCTCTTCATCTCTATTTTTGCAGTTGTTTAAAGCTGATTAGTGAACAGAATTCCCAACTGATTTCCAAAGTAACCTTGGTCATCTCAAGATACACTTCAAAATGGTCTCTGCATTCCAACCCTTAGGAGTTGTCTTTTATATACCATCCCTGTCGTAACAGCATTGTTTCCTCACAGTAGTTTTCTTCAGTATGTGGAAAGAACTTTATTTTCCTTTCTTAAGCAGAATGAACCACTTTCTAATTAAAATCATAGCAAAAACTATGTCCTGATGGCAACTTCTTGATACTACTGGCTGAATGCTGCTTCTACTTTATTGATATTGCACACAATATTCATAGGCTAGACACCATTTACGATATGTAATACACGGCACGTTACATTGGAATCATAACACGAACAAGGCCCCCTCTTCTCAAGTAACTTACAGTTTAATAAAGAAGCAAAAACAAAAAACAGAAAATTAAAATTTAGAGTAAGTTCCTTGAGGGGAATGAAATTTCTCTGGCTTCTGGAGAACAAATATTCCTCTCCTTTAGCACACACTTTGATAGCTATTTAGTGAATATTCTAATATATGAATAAACATGTGTTTGTCTGGAAATGATGACAGATTCTATTGATTAGTTGAAAGTAAAATTTCTAAGAAGAAAGAATATTCAATGTTGACTTTGGAAAATAAGTAAGATACTGGTATAGGTACAGAAGATGCTGTACCAAACAATCTCCACCTAGATAGTAATGCGAGCGAAGCCATCCATTTATGTTCTCTCCCTAGAGCTTTCTTCCCCAAGTATCAACATGCCTCATTCCTTACATTATTGAGGTCTCTTCTCTAATGTCACCTTACTAAAGACTTCTACCTAATAATTTCACCAATACAGTATCCCTATGTCACTCTCTTTCCTTTTATTTTTCAAATACACTTCTGATTACTAACACATGTATGCTTCTATTTTTCTGAACCTTTATAGTGTCTGTTTCTCCTGATTTAAATATAAACTTCATAAAACAGAAGAAATACTATTTCTTCCATTGCTAAAACATCAAGTCCAAGAACAGCACTACTTTACATAAAGGAGATAACACTTCACTAGTTTGTTTTACTTGCAAGCAATGATGCAGGTAGGAAGGGAGTAATATAGTTAATTGAGAGGCATGATTATTGATGATAGCTTTAATCAAGGGTTTCTATCCTCTGGCTCAGTTCAGTAGCAAAGTCAAAATTTGGTCATCATATTGTCCACTCAGCAGAATTCTAGGACAACCACCATCACTACCTCATAGAAGCTTTCTCTGCCTGTCCCCAAAACAGAAGTGTCACATTTGATAAGTTAGCCACTCCCTTCACACTGGCAAATTCAGTTACCTCTTTTGTACTTTTACACTAGTAGAAGGATGATCTTTGCAAAAGAAATGGAGGTATGCACCATTCTCATTATGCATGCACTAATACTGACCAGTGAAATGTGCTTCAGCTCTGCTTGTAGATGCTGTTTTGTAATTTTATGACCTGTACCTATAATCAGCTCTTCTGATATGCTTTGCCATCCTTATTGCTTTCCATTTCAAGGTTCACATCTTTATTATTCCTCTTAGGTATGACTTTCAGGAGAACACATTCAATACTTCATTTCACACACACTTCCTAAGCACAGGTAACTCTCAGATGTCTTGAACAATAGCACTTGGATCATAGTCATGCATTGCTTTGTTAATATGAGTAGAATCATGCTCTGCTTTTACTGAAATCATCTGCAAGAATTATATAGTTTTTCACACACCAAGCTTTATCTTGAATAGTTCTTGGTGAAGGATTTGATACAATAAAGTCCAGTCTTGCCAGTTAGCAAAATTCTATAGTTACGAAAAATAAGATGTCAATGACTAATTTTTAAATTTATCTTAAGAGCTAATGGTTTCCTCAAAAATCTTAGACTAACTCAGAAACAGCCCAGAAGAGGCAAGTTAAAAGAGCTGTGATGCTTCAGTAGGTGTTTGTTGCGACTGCCATACCTGGTGTCTAAGGAAGCAGACACCTCTCATCGGCATGTTCACCTAGAAATTTCCTGCTAACCTGAAAGTATAATTGATTCATCAAATATCGCAAAACTGCTCAGCTTGAAGCAAATTTATTCTATTAGCTGAAATCATAAGATAAAATGATGTAAGGACAATCTTTTTAAAAATTGACAGTAAAAAATTGTTAGAGGTTTAACTGGAATGCCATTAAAATTATATATCAATGAAATAAAATACACATGTACATTTATGAATATATATATACACCCATATATAGTGAGAGAGAGACAGAGGTTTTAAAATATCTTTATAAAGTTTTGAATTAAAAACAAATCAAGAACTCCAAGAAGTAGATAAATGAACACCCTCGGAATGTGACAAGGCCTGAGAACTGTAAAGAGAAATCTAGGAAACAAAGCTCCTCCTGGATTTTTGTGATGAGCTGTGCTTTTGCCCACACTTCTGATTGGACTGTAGTGGGAACATTGTTCTGTCTCTTTGTCGTGTGTTCTATGGTTACAAACTACAGAATCTTAATTTTTATGCTATGTGAAAGGCAGCACAGAAAGATTAAGAGATTTGACAAAGACTAGATATTTGATTACATGCGGTATAAGAAACCAGAACTTGGGAGATTTCAGTAAGAAATTCCAGCACCCAACTCACTCATACCTAAAAAGTATCTATGGTATACATGTGTGAATGAATAAATTAATGAATCAAAATTTGTTCCACAGGTCAGTTAATTTTTAGCATGAGGTTTTGAAGATTTCTCATCCATAAATATGTAAGGAAAAATTTCTTTAGCCATAAAAAATTCAATCCCCAAAATTTGACTCAGACAAATTAGTTTAAAAATTAGCCTGGACCAGATCAATAACACCTTGCACTAACTTTACTAATGTATGTAGTCTTTTACCTTACCACCTATTGTGAGTTTTGACTCTTGCAGGTCAATAAAGAAAGATAAAAGTTTTATCAGATAGTTTGAAGCCAAGCCTGATTTAATAATTTTAACTGTACACAATCCATTTTATCATTGTTTTTCATCTAAGTGGAGTTCTCCCAACTATTTATTAAACTTTAAAATGTATGTATTTAGCATGTCGTAAAATTTAAGCTATTTTCTAAAACTCTAAACAAGGAAACAGAATAATAATCAGAATGCCCAGATCACACTATTGTAACTCCACAAAATAGTTTACACTTCTTTTAGAATGTGAAAAAATAGAAAATGACCAGAGTAACGAGCACTGTAAGGAGAAACATCATCATACTGCTGCCCTTACTTCTACACATATGAGCAAGAAAGGGTACTTTGCTGCCACCCTCTAAGTCTGAACTCCTGAGCACATCGCTTTTGATTGTATGATTTCAAATGATGGCTGAGATAAGTTAATGTGGTGGTGACAGGCAGCGAGGAAGCCAGAAATTATGGGTGTAGCAAGGGTCATAAAAATACTACAGAGTTTGAATCAGAAAATTTTTGTTTTACACCATATCTCTTTCATTTACTTGCTGAAAGATCATGGACCACTTATTTAATGTCTCTGAGGCAAAGTTTATCACATATAGTGAAGATATATTTCTGCAACAATGAAGTTACCATTTTTTTCATATTCCAAGAATACTATGAGGTTTGATAATATAGCACCAGTCATGTGGCTATTGAAGTTTTGAGGTGTAACTAGTCTAAATTAAGACATAATGTAAAGATTAAATGTATCTGGATATTTGAAGACTTAGTGTCAAATTAGCAAAATACTTCATCAATAATTTTATATTGATTTCATGTTCAAATATTTTAGGTACACAAGGTTAAGTAAAATATATTAAAATTAACTCTACTTTTTACTTAATTACTATTGTCATGAGAAAATTTAAAATTACAGAACTTTCTTTTGTGCAACACTTTGATTTTTCTTTTTCTTGTTTTGTTTTGTTTTGTTTTGTTTTGTTTTGTTTTGTTTTGTTTTGTATCTACAAGGCAGACTCTCCCTACATAGTTTAGACTGGCTTTGAACTCAACAGGTATCCCAGGCTGGCCTTGAACTCTTAAGTCATGCTCCTGCCTCAGCCTCCTTAGTGCTGGGAGTACAGTCATGTGCTGCCATGCCTTGCTGAACAACACTTTTCTAGGTGAGCATTTTGCTATAATTTCCCCAACAGACAAGTGTTCTTGAGAAAAAGGATGCTCTTATTTTTCTTGTGGTACCAGAATCTGGTGAAAATTCTGACACTTTAATCCACAGTTTTAAACAGATTCTTAAAGAAGAACTGGTATGGCCAGTGCAATGTAGGGGTGCACACCTCTAATTCCAGAATTCTGGGAGGCTGAAGCAAGAGGATCACCAGTTTGAGCCCAGCCTAAGCAACTTGGTGACTTAATCACTTAAAAAAATAATTAGAAGGAGAGCAGGGCACTGGGGATGTAGCTGAGTGCAAAATACCTAAGTGCCAGCCCCAGTGCCAGAAAACAAGAAAGGACTCCATCTGCACTACAATAAGACAAGAAAAGAAATACATAGCTTTCATGTACAAAAGGAAGTAAAACCCTCTATTCATAAACGATATGAGTGAAAAAAAATCCGTGAAAAGAAACTGGCAAATGTTTTCCTCCATTCTGTAGACTGTTTCTTCCCTTGGGTGACTGTTTTCTTTGCTAGGCAGAGCTTTGTGATTTGCTGTAACCCTACCCGTCAATTCCTACATTATTTTCTGTGCTGTCACAGTCCTGTTTAAGAAGTCATTTTCTGTACTTATGGCTTTAAGCGTTTCTCCTAAGTTTTTTCCAACAGTTTGAAAGTTTCTGGACTTATATTCAGATCACTGATCCATTTTTATTTAATCTTAGTACAGGATGAGAGGCATCTACTTTCAGTCTTCTGCATGTGGATAGTGAGTTTTCCCAGCACCATTTTTAAAAAGGAAGTCCTCAGCATTTTAGAGATGGAGAAGGGGATCCTAGGGAAGAATGAAAGAGAAACAGAGGTAATAGTAATCAAAGGAAGGTAAAATAATCAAAATACTTTAAGTGGGGAGGCTGAGGGAGGAGGATTGCAAGTTTGAGCCTAGCCTGTTTAACTTAGTGACTTAGCAAAACCCTGTCTCCAAAGTAAAACTGTGACTTGTGTCATTGCTTAGTATGAAGACCCTGGGTTCAACTCTCAGTAACCAAAAATAAAAACATAAATGATTTTAGCAAAGTCTTAGCCTCTTTTCTGCTAAGATCCAATACCTGACACCTGGAATTTAAAGGAGGAGGAGTTGATTTTGGTTTTAGGGGATTCAGTTCATGGTTGGTGACTGGCTTCAAGGCTGAAATGGCATAGTGATGGGTCTGGAAAAAGAAAACTGCTCATTTTATGGTATCCAGGAAGCAGAAAGAAGGGAGGAGCCAGAGAAGGAGATAAACCCCTCTGGGTCATGCCCCAGGGACCCTCCTCTTCCAATCAAACCCCATTTCCTAAGCACATGTTCAGCTCTGAATGGATTAATCCATCTGTTGAGCCCTCATGAGCCAATCATCTTCCAAAAGTCTAACCTCTGAACAGATGAGCATTTGGGGGACATTGTAGATCTAAACCATAACCAACAGTCTTAACTAAAGATCATGAAGCACAAATTACTAAAAAATAATAACCTGGAAATATGTCACTGAGGAACGGTACAGAAAACCTACAATGATATACAACTAAGTATTCATCAGAATTGTTAAAATAAGGTTGATGATACCATGCTGGAGTGCATGTATAAAGATGAGAATCTTAGACACTGCTATTGGGAGTTTAAATGGTCCAACATTTGGGAAAATAGTTTTTGCAGTTTCTTGAAAAACCAAAACAACATGAAAGTAGGAGACTACTGCAAGATTGGAGGAAGGAAATAAGGGTAGAGGGAAAGAGTGAGAATGATGATGATGATCACACCATGTTATATGGATGTATGGTAATACTAAATTCAGTATTCACTAATTAAAAAAAAAACTAAAAATACACTTTTGTTATGATGCATCAGTACTATTCCTAGGCATTTCCAAAAGAGAAATAAAAGGTATATAATCACACAAGAACTTTTATATGTATTCTCATTAGAAGCTGCATTTATAATTTCAAAATTGGAGACAACCAAATGTCTAACAATATATAGACAGATAAATAAATTTTGATAATAGCTATATGATGGCTTATTACTTGAAAATGAAATAGTTACACATGAAGCCACATGATGAATTTTAAAATATATATACTGAGCAAAATAAAATAGATATAAATGGATAAATACTGCACAAATCTGTTTACATGAAATTCTAGAAAGTGAAAGAGCAGGTTGGTCTTTATTTTAGAGAAGTGTGTGTAAAGGGGGCTGAAGGGTCAGAGCACATTCATTATAAAGATAATGGGTAAAGTTTTGTAGATAAGGTCTATATTTGAGTGCGATGATAATTTGTCAATGCTCACTAAAACTAAGTGCCTCGATAAGGCCATCTACAACAATGAACAGTAGTTGGTTACTAGGGAGAGAGGATTGATATGAAAAAGGTAAATTCATGAGTAAAGTCCCCCAGGGAGGAAAACACAGGCCTCTGCAGTGAGCTTCCCTCAATTGGAGAGAGGATAAATGACAAGAAATTATTGCAGGACAAATTCAAAAGCATTAGAACATGCAAGACCATAAATATGAAAATAAACAACTCAAACATTATTCATAAACAAATGATGATGCATTTTATTATTTTCCTCTCCTCTTTCTTTCCTCTTTCCTCTTCTTCTCTTCCTTCTTAGCATTTGAGGCTATGTACTCAGAACACTGGGCAGGAAAACTCTAATAACCATAGGAGGAAGAATGTCAGAGCTCCTTCTTAAATGGCAGAAACCCTGTCATCTGCTTTCCATAATCTCCCTACCCATCTAATCAGTGTTCATTTGTTAGGATAGTTCCAGCCTTCCTCATAATTGTCATAAGCAGAGCTCATAACTATGTGAACCATGTGCATGTTCATGCAATCATGGTGTGTTCTCATCACTGCTTGGGGAAAATTACACTGTGTAATATTAAAACATTTTCTTAAATATATTTTAGGCACTCCTTAACATTTTAGCCATAATTTCCAAAACCATTTTCTCAACTTGATGGCAAGCTTATGAAGGATTCTGTAAATAATTTTTTTCTCAACTCAATGAAATTGGTCACTTGAGCAAACATAAGGATTGGTCTATTATACTGGAATATTGCAAAAGCTAAAAGATGAAAATTCTTTACAAGACTATAAAATCATTGAGCTAAATATTAGCCAAGACATTCTTGTTCCATCCAGATGGATAATTTGCATGGCTTTATTTAACACTTGACTCTTTTCCACGTGTAATTCCTTATAATAGAGACCATTATTAAAATGTTAGCTAAAATTTTGAGAAAAAAGTATCTTGCAAAAAAATCTGGTGATCAGATATGAGTCTAGCTACTTGTGTTTCTAAAATGAAGAAGAAAAGAGGTTTAAAGGATTTGAGGCTTTAAAAAGGCAGTAGAAGCTTTTGTAGTCTCCAGTGGATTGGTATTTACTTGGATTAACAACTACTAAAGTTTTTTTTTTTAAAAAAGAGTATTTTAAAATAGGCTTACTTGAAAAGTGCAGAGTCAAAATTCATGTATAATTCTGAGAATTACTGTCAGTTCATATTCAAATTGCTGCTTGTAATAAAACTGCTATCAAATGTTTTACAGGAAATAAAAATGTTTACATGACACAAAGCTATGTCAGTATATAAATGGATTGATATGATATAGTAATATGATATCAATACACCTAGTCTTCCTTTTATTTGCCTATAAAGCAAAAACTCACAGTCCTTGCCTCTTCAATCTGAACAGTACCAAAAAGATTTCCTGCTGTGGAACTTCTGAATAGTTCTATCCCTACTTCAATTATTTTACCACAATCTCATAATTCCACTGTATCTGAATCCTAAGTGTAGAACTGAATCTCATGCAGTAGCTCAGAAGCATCATCTGTAGTATAGATGAAGAAATTTCAGGAGTTGATTATTTCTGATGCCTCTGTAGTCCTCATTTCTGTGTATTTACAAAATCACTCCATACTATCACATTGCTTTCTTCTAGGCAACAAACTTTTTTTTAAAGCCAAGCAGAGAAATATAGAGGAATTAACATTTGAAAGTCATAAAGATTCACAAACCAAAGACATTTGGAACTTGTATTTTGTCATTACTCAGGCTGAAGACAGGTATATTGAGAATGAGATCTGATTCCTCTTCCCTAATTGAATGTTACTTAGGAAAGTTACAAATTCTCTTAACCTGGGGAAAAAGATATTTCCTTTGGTCTCCTGAACAAGCCTCGAGCTTCCTTGTGCCTTGAGTACCTGATTCCCAGGGGTGGCCTGCCCTTAGCATTTCTTACCTTTTCCTCTGTGAAGCATGTTTCCTGCCTTCTCTTCAGTGATAACTAGACTTTACATTGTATCATCAGAGAATCCAACATGCAAATGAGTTTCCTGAAGTTTGCACAGTGGCAAAAGTCCTGGGTTTATTTGTCCCCAAGCAAATACAGATTTTTGCTTAACATGAAGCCAAAGGAGATTTAACTGTGATTCCACCAGTAGTAATCATACAAATATGATTAATATGAGAGAAATGTCTAAGAAACCAAATAAGCTCTAGCTTAACATTTAGCAGCACCCAATCACTCTTTCCATATCTGTGCCACTATGATCTCTTTTCTGTTTCCAAGCTTACAGATACACCTCTCAAACACATTCTCAAATAGCTACTGACTCCCATGGTTCCTGATGCTCTCAGGAGCATCACCTAATAGGAAGGCCCACATTTGACTGTTCATTTATTACACTTTTAGTTTTCTCTTTCGACTTGTTTTTCTCTCTGTTTCCACGCTCTGTACAAATAGACACACAGTCGGTGTGTTCCATCTCTCCTTCCAGGCTCCAATTTCTTTGAAAGTCATTCACCTCATTTATCTTGTTGATGCACTTAAAAAACATTTTTATTGCACAGATTACCCAGGTTTTAAATTCAAATACCATATTGTCCATTACAGTGGTATCCTATCTCCTGAGCAGAACTGGAATTTCAAATACAGGCAGATTTGGAACCCAGGATTTTTACTCTTCCATTACCAAAGATTAGAAACTATTTAAAGAAATACTGAGCTGTACCTAGTGTATATTTGTGCATCTTTTCTCTTTCTAGACTTTTATATAGAAATAGTAATTTATGAATCTAGGAAGAATGATACAATTAGAAAATCGCATTTTGATAATTAACTTACTGATTAATTATGTCAATAAATGATCACAAATTAATGCTAAACCTTACAAGTATGATGAAGAATAAGACATACACCCTCAAACTATCTCCTCAAGAAATGCTAATAAACTGCAAAATTAAAAACGCAAATGCTTAGCAGACACCTCCTTAAGCATGTGACCAATATTTTCAAAAGTAGGATTGAAAGTAGTACTGCACCCCTGACAAGCTGCACTCTGAACACAGCATCCCTTCCATAGCAATTGTGCCAACCAGGAGCCATCCAAATCTGATCATATTTTATAAAATAGTTGCCCACACTTTTCGAAATTATTACAATTATAAAAGAGAGATGAAGAAAAAAAAAGAGAGAGAAGATAAGAGATTGGAGAATGGTTGGAAAAGGGCATGGCAATAAGTGCCTCTTAGATTCTGTGTCACCATACCAAAACTTTGTCTCTAATAGCCATTCTTGGGATAAATTTAAGCTAGTATTAACAAGCCCTATAATTTAGATGACAGTGCCATATCAGGACTAATTTGTTAATTTTGAACAGAATATTTTTACTATGAATGAAGGTGATCTTTTTCTTAGAAAAACAATTCATTAGAATATAAATATAGAATAAAAATACAGAATATAAAACAATTCATTGGAATACAGACATATTATACTTTCAACATATTCTCCTATGATTCAGAAAAAAAACACAGAAAAAAATAAGAAAAATCTCAATAAATAGGGAATCTAGTTGAAGTTTATACAGAAATTATAGTTTTCTTAAAATGTTTCTGTGAGTCAGAAGTTAGTTTGAAAAAGTGCATATTTCTAATACCTGACAGAGAGCTCACTAACACCTATGCTGATTGCTTGCTTTTTGTATCTTGATAAAAGTGTCATAAACTACCATCACAAAATAAAAAGAATTGTGACTTTGACATCACATTCATTATTGTTTCATGTGCATTATGCATATTTCTTATATTTGAACCTTATAAAGTTATTGTTCTAAGAAAGACATCCACATACACAATATCTTATAGTATTTCATTTAGAGTGGGTATAATTTATAACAATTGAAAAACAGAAGCTCATAATACATAATTCCATGTATGCTCTGGTCCTAGGTTTCTGGTTTAACATAAGAGTTTCCTTTTACGATTAATGCATTATGTATGTATAATTTACTCATGGGACAAAAACACCTGTGTTTCCATATGTTCTCATTTATCTTACTGTGTTTGGCTTCATGGAGGAATTTCTGTATAAATTAGATAACTTTCAAGTGAAACAAACTTTGTGTGACACGAAGGTACATCAAAGTTTAGAGGGAAGCAGAGGGGAACTAAATAGCAATATATGTACACTAATGCACTTGAAATCATCAATGCAGAGATAAGGCCATTATGTATGTAACAAAACATGACCTGCAAATCTGTTCACTAAAAACTATCTTATAAAGCATTAGCTCAGATTGAATAGAAGGATTGCAACATGGGTGAATAAAACATGTAACTGCTTCATTTTGTGCCTCTCTGAATTGTGCTGATTTGATTCCTAAGAGAAAGGTAGGTACTGGAAGATCTCTATACACAATGAATTCTTTAGAAAACATCTCCCTTCTTTCAGAAATGAAAAAGTTATGTTATGGTTTGTATCTAGGTGGCCCCCCAAGCCTCATGAAGTCATAGGAGTGGCTGAATCTAACATTTGTGATTGATTCATTGCATAGTGCTGGGATTGGCAGTGTGAGTTCTGCACCCGCCCAGGGGTGGGGCCGGCATGCAATGTAAGGTTGGAAAGGAGGCATGTTTTTCCTCTTTGGTGCAGTTCACTCTTGCAGCTTGTAGCTTCAATGAGTGGCTGCCCCCTCAGCCATGCCATGCTGCCTTGGAAACAGCTAAGTATGGACCGAAAACCCCAAAACTATAAGAAATAAACCTCTCCTTCCGTTACTTTGGGCATCAGGTATTTTGTCTCAACAATGAGAGAATTTGGTACCAGGAATGGTGTCGTTGTTGTGTTGCTGTGACTGTACCTGACCATGTGGATCAAGAGCCTTTGGGAATGGCTTGTGGGAGGAGTTCTGAAAGGTCTGAGATGTACACCTGAAAGAGTAGAGCTGGACCAGTTTAGGCTGTTCTGCATAGGAGATTCTGGTTAGAGCTCAGGAGACCAAAAGGCTGATAGAAAGCTGGCCAGTAAAGACCAGGCTCTGGAGGTTTCTGCTGGGAAGGACTGCATTGCTTGTTGAACTCCACATGATGTGTGTTATGGCTTAGCAGAAAGTTTGTCTGCATTCTGCTTGTGTACAGAGATTCTCACTGAGACTGAGATTAAGGGTGGTAGTCTGATTAATCTGGCCCAAGAAATTTCAAGGCAGTCAAATGTTGAGGTGGTGGCATGGCTATTGTCAGTGACTTTTAGCCAGATTTATGTTGTAAATCAAGAGCAAAGAGCCCAGCATAGTGATTTAAAATGTTGTGAGTTTGGTGGAAAGCTGTGGATTGTAAAGATAGAGTTGAAACCTGCATTGCAGAGAAGAAACAGAGAAATAAAAAAGATGGCTTGGGGGCATCCTGGAAAGCAGTGGGTCTCCACCCTTTGCAGCCTCAAAGCTAAAAAAGTATAAGACTTTGCCAGGGGGAGAAAGCTGCAGAGCACCACATTCCAGAATGGGGACAGAGGCCAGATGAGGTTCCAGAATGGTGGCAACATAAAAAATCTATTCCTCACAATCAGGTTCAAAGTGCCCAGAAATCCAGGCATTCAAACTCTATAGCCAAGAAAGAGGAAAGCCAGCTCCAGCTGGCAGCAGACCTTGGCAACATCCACATGGCACTGGTTTTAGGCACATGGAGAATGCCCAAATTCTTGGGTTAAAAAGACTTCTACCCTGATTTCAGAGGGCCTAGAAGGCCAAGCAGTGCGCCCCTGAGAGGGCAATGTGTGAAGATGTACAATGGAAGACCCAGAAGTTTGGAAAATCCAGGAGCGTGGATCATCTAAGGAAAGCTGCAAAGATTGAACAGAGTGGACCTAAGAGAGAAGCTGTGGAGACTAAAACCCCTAAAAGTGCCATGTGGTGGAGCCACACAAGCCCTTTGGAGCTCACAATTTGCCACAGATTGCTTCAGATGCTGGACATACAGTTACAGGACTTAACATTTGCCCTGCTGGATTTTGGACTTACTTTGGTTCCAATGCTTTGTATTCCCATTTGTAACTTTTGGAATGTTAATGCCTGTCTTGTGCCATTGCGTGTTGGAAGTGTTTAACTTTGTTTACATTTGTATGGGGGCTTACAGCTAAGAGTTTGCCTTAGATCTCAGAGGAGACTTGGGATTTGGACTTTTCAGCAATGCTGAAACTGTTAGAACTCTGGCAACTCTTGAAGATGGACTAAATGTCTTTTGTATAAGGGATGTGCATGAGTCTTTGGGGGGGCCAGGGATGGAATGTTATGGTTTATATCTAGGTGGCCCCCCAAGCCTCATGTAGTCATGGAAGTGGCTGAATTAGCGTTTGTGATTGACTAGTTGTCTAGTGCTGGGATTGGCAATGTGAGTTCTGCACCTGCCCAGGGGGGGAACCAACATACAATGTAAGGTTGGGAAGGAGGCGTGTTTTTTCTCTTTTGTGCAATTCACTCTTGCAGCTTGCAGCTGCCATAAACAACTGCCCCTCAGCCACACCACCCTGCCTTGGAGCCAGCTGAGTATGGACTGAAAGCCCCAAAACTGTAAGAAATAAACCTCTCTTTCCTTCACTTTGGGCATCAGGTATTTTTTCTCAACAATGAGAGAAAAGTAACCAAGACAAGATATGTATGTAGTTTGATGTTTTCAAGAAAAAGTCAAAGATAATTGTTTACATTCATGATAAACCATGAATATAAACTATCTCAACCATGTTCTTGATGTTAACAAGTTACTATTACAGACATGAAACATTTTATAATAACTGCCATTTTGCTTTTAATCTAATTAAAATATGATGTTAATTAGTGAATGTAAGAAAAATTAGTCATACAAATTTGCAAAATGAACTGAAATTCCGAACTATGAAATCTGAAAAGCTTAGAAGTGATAGAAAAGTATGAAGAGTACATTCTTTGTTTAAGAATAGTAAAAAGAAATAAATCTAAAGAAATAATTAAGTGGAATAATTTAATTAATTAGAGAAATTTCTTAAGACATAGGTGAATGACAGACCTGCTGTTTTCAATCCTGTTGATACAACTTCTTTTAGAAATCAAATTGAGTTTTCAATTATCACAAATTGAGTTTTCAACTATCACAAGTTGACAGTTTCTTTGCTGCTTAGCCAAGAGAAAACTGAAGTAATATCCTAACTAGATATTTTTTATAATATATAAAATCTCCTGTTAGTCAGTGCATCAACAGTTTGCAAAAGAAATTCTGAAGAAATAAAATTTGGTAAAGCAACTGTAACCTCATGACAAAGGAATTACTTCATTTCACTGATAATATGCAGAACAATGTAATACAAACTGGCTCCTAAGTTTATCCTAAGAACATTATTTTTTCCAAGAGAAGCTTAATCCCTCCTAGCATTCACAGACAGGCAGAGGATGAGTGTCAGTCGATTAAATGGAGTGCTTGGCAAAAAGTGTGAATAAGATAGGATAAAAAGAGTGCAAAAAAGATGAAAGCAAAAGCAGAAGTGGTCTTAAAGATGAGTGATAAAAACACAAAGCAATAGCACAACAATCCACAGTGTTTGTAGACAGGCAGAATTTTTAAATGGTAATGGTTGGATTGATAGAGGTTATGGATTGAGTCTTTTCAATTTTTTTGAAAATAGCTCCATATGTTAATGGAATTTAAATATAAGCAACTGAGGGACTAAAGTAATAAAAAATAAGCCATGGGATATTCAGACATCCTTTATCCCTACATAACTGATTACCCTAATTGATAATTCAAATCCTGGAGTCTTTAAATGCAAAAACATTTTATCACTTGTCATGTTGCAAAAAAAAATCAGAAAAATATATATCAACACATCTTTATTCCATATGGGTACTGCTCTTGTTTTAAAACTGCAAAATACCCCCAAGTTTTAGTCACTTTTTCAGAAATTTTATTTCTTTTAACTATATAGTAAAAGATTCTATGCCAATTTAAAACCTATTGGTTGCCTACTTGTAGAAATAAGGCACATGAATTATCTACTGCTCTTTACTTTCTGCCCATCAGTACAGAGATCATAGCTAGCCTAGAGAGAGAGGGAGAGAGGGAAAGAGAGAAAGAGGGAAAGAGAGAGAGAGGCACAGAGAGAGACAGACACAGACAGAGACAGAGAAAGAGGTACTGCAGAGAAACAAATGTTTCCCTCTTGAAAGAGGCACATAATCCAGAGTAGGTAGTACACAATTTTCAGTGAAGTGATGCACAAATTCATATTTTGGGTGTTCTATTGCATCACACCTCACTCAAAGGCAATAGCAAAGTAGGATTCATCATTATGTCCATATTCTAGTTCTTGATTAAGAGGAAAGATAAAAACTTGAAGTCAAGCCATTCATCACTACAGAAGTGGCATGGGGATATCACCATCCACTGATGAACATCTTTCTCTGCCCAGAGTCCCTTAGCTATAAGAGAAGCTGAGAATGATGCCTTTCACTGTAAGGACACTGCCATAGTAGCTAAACCATGAAGGTTACTCTTGCAAATCATTCAGGTCATGTAATAAAATTAGAGAATGTCTTTTTAATATTTGTTAGATCTTCAACTTGTAGTTTCAGTTGGTTCCTTGATTTCAAAAAGAAAAGATCCTTCACTAAAATTGTGTGTGAGTTGGCATTTAGTTGTGAAAAAGTGTATTTCAATTTCCTCTAAAGCATCTTGGGGCATTATAAATCTTAATACAGTCTATCATGTGGGAGTAAGCAATCTGATTAGCAATTCTTTAAATCTATTATGCATGCACAGCTCCCAGAGATCTTGATCATACACGGCATGTTTGCATCATGGCCTGAGAGAATGCATGTTTAACAAATGTTCAGATGACTTTCATACTGCTAGTGTATGTTCCATACCCTTGTAGCAAGAGTACAACACTTCTCTAATGAAGAAGCAACTAGCTGATTAAAATCTATATCTTTAATGGCACCAAGCAAAATTCAAACACTCAGTTCTTAGAAGTGAGTGATGATCACCTTAGCCAGCCCTGCAGAACAAAAACCTTCTCGCAAGCTCAGAGTCATAGTAAATAGGCTGGCCTAAAGTATAGCTTTTGTGTTTGTGTCGTTTATTGCTTTTAATTACTTATCATTTCATACTACTTATACTTTACTTTGTCTTACACATTTCACTATGAGGTTACAGAGAAACAAATAAGATGTCTCTCTGGTAACTCACCTCCAGCACTCAAATTTCATTCTATCAAAATATCTTTCCACATTTTACATGAGTGTAGTCTGCCTTTTATGTTGTATTCTCTTACAAGAGA
>RJWT010017383.1:0-19381 GCA_004365215.1 Cuniculus paca | reverse complement strand
GAATTGTATAGAAGGCACAGGTGCTCCTGTGGCTGCTGGGCTCCTACAAAGTCATCTCTAACTGAAGTAAACACACCACGTTCTTCAACAAACAGTCATGGGACGTGCACTCAATGTGGCTGAGTGGCCAGCACTCTCACCTCTGAGGCTGTAGGTCTCAGTTCTGCCAGGGAGATCTGAGGAAGGTCTCCTTGCCTTAAACTCCAGTGCCTGAAGTTTGAGTTCTGTGGTGATTGATGCAAGGAAATGGTTAGGTTGGAGAAGTAAGAGACATGAGTTTAATATATCTTGTATAGAGATCTACTGAAGTTACATACAGCCCTGCTTTCTATGTCATCGGAATTACAGAGATTCTGTCTGTGGTTTATAGCAAGTTTGTTTTGTAAAGACTTTCAAAGTCAGAAGAGATTTGTGAGTACTATTTTTACCACTGATTTTACCTATCACAAAGGCATTCATTTACATGTTCAAGGAGGAAGTGAATGAGAAAACAGTGCTCAGTGAAAGGAAGACTTTCTGTCTTCACCCTTAATTTGTTTTATCTTCCCCACTAGGGGTACAAACATTCTTGGATAAGATGTAAGTGATTTACACAGATTTTTAGATTTAAACAGATTTTAAAATCTACTCTCAGAAAATGACACAAAACTCCATCAAAACTGAAATTGATTTCTGTAGGGCTTTTGCATTACTATCAGTAGGGAGAAGTTAATTTTATTATGGTTGAGTTTAAGGCTTACTAACGACTTCAGTGAAAAGTGTGATTAAAAAATATCTTTTATGTATTTAAATTAAATAGCAGTTTTATCTTTCCTGCTTCAGATGTAAAGCTACTTTATTGGTTTATCTAATGTATAAAAGGGGTATTAAATGCAACATGTATAGCTTTAAAAATTATATTAGAGAAAAGAATCCCGTTAAACACGTCAAAGAGGCTAGAGTGTCTAGAAACAGTGAAAGAAACTGTAAAAGGGCAAACTTTCCTCCCTCATCAAATCCTCATCAAATCAAATCATTTATTTCAGCATTCAATTTATATATCACATTAAAAGACAGGAATTAAGTAAAATTTCATGAAGTGGTAATAAATGCAATATTCCATGTCTTCCTTTTAGTCTTAGTATAAAATCAAAATCATGTTTTTGGTTAAATAGCAGTTTTGACATCCCATCCACATATGAATTTTGCTTCATTTTTGGTTTTGGTTTTTGTTTTTGAGGAAGCATGCCTTGTGTAGTCCAGGCTGGCCTTGAACGTGTGGTGATCTCCTGCTTCAGCCTCACAGGCATGTACTACCACGCTCAGCTAATGTGAATTATGAAAACATAAAGCAGAAGTTCTTAGAAAGACAGTAAACCTGAACTTTTACAAAACAATAAAAACAAATTGATTTTCAAAACAAAGTGGAAATCTGAGGTAGCAGATAAAAACCAATATTTATATAAATTTACAATGCATTAAATAATGTTGTGAAAAGTAAAATACCATCCCTGAAACAAGCACAGGGGCTTGAGCTTGCACTTAGCCCCCAGGAGTCTTAAAAACCAGCGAACAAGCTAAGTGAGCAGAGGAAATGTCGACTGAAGCATGGACCCATTTCACTTCAGAGCCTCCTTCCGAATGCTGAAATCAGGACATAACTTTTCAGGACTCTGTTAAGATTTTTCAAAAACCTATATTTTCTCCAATGAATACCATTTTAACACATGTAAATTGCACAATTCAGAAGACATAAGAACAATAATAATTATTGTGCTTACTAATTAGTACACTCAACATATTTACAAGTAAGTTTATAAACCAGTAAGAGCTTTTAAAACATACCCCTAAAGTTCCCAAAAGGTATTCTCCTTTTTAATATCTTTATTAATATTAGATTATCACTTCCTATCTACCAGCACTATTCTTTATATCTTCAACTTTTATCTCACGTCATCTTTATATCTGCAATGTACATATTATTATGTCATTTTATAGATGAGAAAATTAAGATTTGATGGGTTTTTTTTCTGCCAAAGTCTTACAAATAAGTATTTATTAATGAGAGTACAGAGAACAATACAAAGTTAAATTTCTACTACAACTTCTGTAAGTTACCTGTGCATAACAACTGGAGACTCAGTCTCAATACATTAGCTCTAATAATGAAAATGAAAGCTACTAAGTAGATGCTAAACAGTGGGCAATGTCAGGTACTTTATGTTCATGATTCTGAATTCTTGTAACAATTCTGGAATAAAAAGTGTATTTCTCACTTGAAAATCCTGAATAACTTGCTCAGAGTAGCAAGTTGATGAGTTGATATTTGAAACTTTAAGACCAGTCTTCATCATCATGCTGATACTTTATTTAAAAGTTAATTGTGCTGTTTTAAAAAATAACAGACCACAGTGGTATCTATTTAAGTATAAATAACGGTGGTGGGGAACTAGTATAATGAACAGGAAGAAGCCTGAAAGAGGAGATGAGGAAAGAAAGACAGGTTTGGATTTCGAATCATAGGAGAGTCCAGGAAGTGGCGGAGAGGTCTTACGAGATCCTTTCAACAACTTGAGAAGTCCTGAAAACTTCCTCTGTGTCTTTATGATCATGGCACCATTCAGACTGTAGAAGAGCAACACAGCAAACCTTTGCAGGGTACTGAGAGGGCTAATTAGATAATGTCCGTAAGCACACTTTCTCTAGTGCAGCAGACTAAAAACATGTGCACTGAGGTGCTTTCGATCAGTTGCTGAAATACAGAATATTTCATATTTGTAAAGAAAGAGAGTAGAGAGGAATCTGTACTGTGGAAATACAGAGCGGTTAAACTCAGCAACCTGACAGACAAAACTCAGAAAAGAAAAATGGAAAACTAGCTCTTATGAACTAATTTAGCCAGCAAGATTAAAAACAGAGGACCTAAAATACCGTATACAGGAAGTGAAGGAAGAAAGAAATTGAAAGCAAAGAGTGGCTAGCTGTTGGGAAGCCAAGCTTCCAAATCACTGAGGTTAGTTTGGTTCACTGTTTTACCAATGAGAAAAATTTGTTTCTGGCTTTCTGCTGATTTTGAAGTAAAAAGATTCTTAAACTAAAAGATCCAAGCTAAGTGGGATTGAAAAGTGAGATGTGTGTTGTTACCTGGGGAAATGAGGTGCTAGTCAAAATTTTCAGTGAAAACAAATCCTCAAATTATACAGGTATAAAAAGGATGCTTGCTGTAAGGTACATGAATTTTAAGGAATAAATTGTCTAAATCTATAATTGAGTGTATGTATATTTGTGTAACTTCTAGGTTACATAATAAGACATCAACTAAAATAAATTTCTGATAAACAACCCTTTTTACAACATAAGTATGTCTACAGTCTTGCTTGGAACATACTTAGACTAGGATATTTTTTGGTTTTTATCTGAAATTCAGATTTAAACAGCTTCCTGTATTTTATCTGACAACCCCAGATAAAGCCTCGACACATGTTGGTGAGGAACATTTTCTTTTCTTTTCTTTTCTTTTCTTTTCTTTTCTTTTCTTTTCTTTTCTTTTCCTTTCTTTTTTTCTTTTCTTTTTATCAAAATCTTACATTTTATTTTGAGGCAATCTCAAACTCACAGGGAAGTTGCAAGAATAGTACCAAAATCCCTCTTCCTCCTTGAACTGCCAAGTAAGTTGTCAACTAATGCCCAGTAACTCTGAAAAATTTAGTGTGCATTTCTTGTACAATCAAGGCTAATCGTCTACATAAAATGTAACCACAGTACTGCTATGGGACCAGGAAAGTCACGACGATATGCTCCACCTTTAAGTACCCAGGTGCCTTCTCTGTTTTGTTATTTGTGCCAAGAATCTCCTTGCTAGTAACTATAACAAGTTGGAATCATGTTTTGCATTTAGTTGTTGTGTCTCTCTAGTCTCTTCTGTCTGTCTGGAATAGTTTCTCAGTCTTTTTATTTTATTTTATTTGAAAAGAATACAACCAAACAAAATAAAACAGAGTAGAGGCAATCACAACAAAACAATGAACATGATACATGACTTCTAAACGGGTAAAAGGCAATCGATAATGGCTACCATAATGCTTCTTGTTATCTGCAATATACCTGCCCATACCATCAGGGATAAGTAAAGTCAAACAAAATACAACAAAATAAAACCAGTAAAAACAAAAACAAAAACAAAAATCAAAGCAGAACAATGTAAGCAATACAGAACTTCAAGATACTAGTAAAACAGCAGTGGCTACCATAATGTTTGTTATGTTCAGAATAGTTGCCTACAACTTCAGAAATATTACAATCAAACAACACAGAATAGAGTAAAATCAATCAAAACAAACAATGAAAGCCATACAGGGTTTCTAAACAAGATTTGGACATCCTCAATGGCTGCAATTATATATTTTGTTATCTTGAAATTAGCTGTCCATGCCATCAAATATAATAAAATCAAACACATGGTGAAGAACATTTTCAACATTCACACACATGCACACAAGTGCACATGCACACACGTGTGCACACACACAAAGAAATAGTGCTTTTAAAAATAAAACATGTTTTGCTATGTTTCTTTTTAATGAATTTAAAGATTTTAAAGTACAACTACCAAAAATGTTTTATTTTCAATTAAATTGAAAAGGATTAGGTCATATTCTCAGGTATCATACCTGACAAGTAAAAAATATCTTTTAGAAACCCACCCGAAGATACAACCTCTTTAAAAACCAATGTTTCCCAAAATTGTCTGTAACTCAATGTGAAACTGAGTAAGTCCTCTACTGTTGGTCATGTGTAGCTCAGAGTGCTCAGTTTTTTCTGTGTAGTGGGATACCAACATACAGGGTAGGGAGTCTGGTTGTGTCTGGATCTATGTGGGAAAATTATGAAAGCCCCTTTAAAAATGGTGTGTGATGGAAGAGGAGCTAGGGAGACATGATCAAGCCAGGTGACAGGGGTGACTTGGACATCATTTACCATACACTGCCAATGTACTTGTTGAGTGTACCAGCTTCAGTCACTTTACATGGGTCCTGTGAAATTGCTTTCATGACAACTCATTCTAGGAGAATAAAAATTAGGAACCACAAGTGAGAACAATGAATTCTGAACCATACTTGTTGGCCGTTATCCATTCAAATCTTCCTGGGCCATTTCCAACATTATTTCCAACAATGAAAATCACTGGACTATTGCTATTTGCAAAGATGCATAAGAACCATATATACATTTTCCCTGTTTTCTCATTTTCCCCTTTATTCTAACTATGTTGAATGAAACATTCAGTCTACACATACAAACCTTTATTAGTAGGCGGGTACAGAAACAGTCAAACAACGCATTCTGTAATCTCAACAAAACCTCAGCTGTCTGCCCTCTTAAGTCTTGTAAACATGTGCAGAACAAAAGTTTCACTAGAGGCAAGCACATCAGTATTCTTCAGGAGCCACACAGCTACACTCAGTCAGAACCAGGAGGCAGAATTCTCCCGAAAGCCTCTGTACACGGGATTGGATTGAATCCTAATGTAAGATACTAATTCCAAAGAGCACTGGATATAGCTTGTCAGAAAAAAAAAAAATTGTATCCAATTTCTGCATATTCAATACCAATCTTTAAATCTAAAAAAATAATTTTAATTCTATCATGTTTATTAGTGAAACCTCTCCCTGGTCAGAAATAGAGCACCAGAGCCCTTTTATACATAAACCTGAAAAGTAAGCTCCCAGTTAGCTTAAGGTAATTCAAGTTTTAACTACCAAACTACTAAAAATTTGTAGGTGAACATACGTGACACATATCTCAAACAAGTACTTTCAAGCAAAGTTTAATGACTGTCATATAATTACCATAACATGGTGAGAGCAAAATCAAAGAGAAGTGTCACTGAAATGTCAAAACTGCAAGGCCCCAAATATTTGTCATTAAATGACATCAACACAGCAGACCATGCGGGACCCAGGAAGAGAAAAGTCAGACTGCAACTCCTAAGAATCGGCCATGCTGGGACTGGGAGGAGCGGATCAAGGATCCAACTAGCCAGCCTTTCTGCTAAGCTGCTCATACCATGTGGGACCCAGGAAGAGAAAGGTCAGTGCCTCCTGTAAGCCTACCTGCATGCAGGCTGAAAATCACCAAACCCTCTCACCCCATAAGCCACCAGCTGGTTTGGAGGTCAGCCTGAGCTGATAGCAATTGAGGTACAAAAAGCACCTGAAGGACTGTATTGTTAGGTTGAATTTACAGTCATGGGGCTGACTGAGCATGTATAGGAAGGATAACAGTATGCAATACGATAAATATGGGGTTTTCTTCTGTCTTGTTATTAAAGTCTAATAATGTTCTCACTGTTTTGTTTTATTCTTATTAATTTTTTTTTTTGCTTTACTCAATATTCTGTTTTGACTGGTTTTATTCTGTTTTGTTTTGGTCTGATCTTGCTATAACTGATGGAATGGACAACTACTGTGAAGATAACTAGATATACTATGGTAGCCATTGTTGTTTTTCCATTGCCCTGCTTTGATATTCTGTACCAGTTTCACTGCTGTGTTTCAATTGGATTTATTCTGTTTTGTTTTGTTGGGTTTTACTATCTTTAAAATAAAAAATAAATAAATAAATAAATTACACGAACACAATTTCCGAATTTTTCAGAGCTATGCCCTGATTCACCACTCAGTGACTCTTGTCGGTGGTCGGCAGAGGTTTTTACGCTGATGACCCTTAGTATAATGGGACTGCACTCTGCATGGGCAGCCCTGTCTGGACAGTGAGAACAGCAGGCATCTGTTCCACTGGGGGAATGGCACAGGCATTGTGGTTTTTCCCCATTCATAAGGTCTCCCTCAATATGCAGGGAATACTTTCAACTAACCAGCAACAGCAGTAAGCCAAAGCATGTTCTTTGCTGATGTGATTTCTTTTGTAATCTACAAACAGATGATGCCTTGAAAATGCTGATGACATTGGTGAAAACCTCACTCACCAGCAATTTGGTAGGTATTGACAGACTCCAAAAGGAAATAAGTGATTTTTAAATTACCATTGTGGTCTCCACATGTAAGGTCTGTACAAACACCATTTGCTTATTACACTCTCCAAATGTTATAAACAATACTCTAATGTTTTGATGACAATTGTCACATCTCTTCTAGCCACACAAATATGATGCTTCTTCCCTATCCAGGTAATAATAACAGATTCAACAAGGGATGATTTACAAAAAATTAAATGTAATAAAACCTCCAAGAGAGGTATTTTTAAATTTGATTAATCTCCATGGTAAGAAATATATTCTGAAGTATGTCTTTGTAAACATATATCATAGGTACTTCTTAAGCAGCAGTATTTAATATTGATATGGTCATGTTTTCAGGGTATTTGTTTATATGTATATATAAAACTGACTATAATGTTATGATGAATGGAATAATATTTGGCAAAAATAGATCCAATATAGATCCTAACAAAGAAGACTATAAGTTAAACTTTTAACATCACTTGGAGACAATCCACCTTTAAATTATCTCCTACCCTATACATGGAGTGGTATCACACAAAGTCATTAACCATAATTCTATGGAGATTTGAAAAGGCTATTGCATCAAAACAAAACACTACCCTTAAATTTCTTCCAACTACGTAATTTGGGTTAACAAAAATGGGATTTCCAAGTAGGTCTGGGCTTTTCTCTATGGCCAGTTTGACAAAGTACATCATAAAATGTAAGCACTAGATATAATCAGAATCTTTTCTTCTCTACAAAGAAGAAATAAAATTATAAAACATCCAGTATTTGACTATGTAGGAAACACACACACACACACACACACACACACACACACACACACACACACACAGTGTGGGCATATGTCCAGAAAATAATAATAGCAACAAGAAGTAGAAAGTTACTCAGTGAACCAAATTTGATCTGTTAATAAAGCTTTTCTATTGAGATCAAATATATACAGGTTTTGGGGGGGATCAACAAATTATCTTAAAACTGGATGAGACACTTCATATGGAAAACATTCCAAATCCCTTTCAGGAAAAAACATTTTATTTACCATCTGTTAAAGAAATGTGAGGATGAATCAGAAATTCTGTTTAGATGTAGCAATGATTCTTTAGGATCTGGTCTGAGATTTATTCCAAAATTTACAGTACTGTGTTGAAATCAGCCAAAATGTTAATAGATAGATGCTCAGATTTTTTTTAAAGAAAAACGAGCCTTCATTGTAATATAAATCTAACGTTGAACAAAATATGCCAGGCAATCAAGAATATCTTTAGATTTTTCTTTTATGTACTCAAAGATATGCCTCCAGGAAATCATTCTGAAAAGATAATTTTTAAGCTTGTCAAACATCATTCATTATTTTTTACTACTCTGCCTAGAAATGGTTTAGAATGCTAAGCACCTGCCCTGCAGATAATGTAACTAAGTATTTTGGAGAAAGATGATAAAATATCATCTCTTAATACAGCATATTACCTAGTGGACAAGGGAAAGTAAAAGAAGATGCAAAATACCTGTTTTTAGTGCTGTAATACCTGCAGTAAGAGAACTTCAAATTTATAATCCTAACAGCAAACTGTAGACATTTGGATGCCTTATCTTAATAACTCTTGTATTTGTGTTTTCTTAATATGTTAATCTGTGACTAAGTATTCTGTATGTAAACTCTCTAAGATCATAAGTAGACATCCATCTCAGTGTAAGGAGAAAATGTACTCTGTCATGCAGTTGATGTTCTTAATTTGTAGGGAAAATAATATTGAATCCTAAGAGCTTGATTTGCTTTTGCATATATGGACAGGATGTACTTGGCTTCCATTTATTCTTCCTTTAAAAAGGATTATCTTGGGATCTAGCTCAGTGGCCTAAGCACCTGACTGGCAAGCACGAGGTCATGAGTTCAATCCCCAGTGCCACAAAAAAAAAAAAAATGAATTATCTTGTCTTTAACAGAAGATTATCTTGTTTTTATATTCTATTTCTAGTGCAGTCACAGATTTATATTCTTTAAAAAGAGCAACTGTATCACATATTACATGAAGCAAATATTGCATTATGATAAAAATAGCCTGAATGTGTTTTTAAGAAAAATACTAAGCTGGACTTTTTTTTAAATAGGAGGATCTCTTTTATACTCAGTTGTGATCTTGTACAGTATCAGGGTAAGACAACCTTGAGAAGCTGATGAGATGATTCATCTACCCCATTGTTGCTCTTTATATTTTTCTTTCAGTTGGTTATTTGATAACATATGAAAGAATTAGCATTGGAATCCTTTTGTGAATGAGTTGTTACATGTTTTCTTTGCCTCCTTTTCCCCCTATTACTGCATCTGAGATAAAGTCAATTGACATCTCTACTGAGACTGGAGAGTATGTCAGACTAGGGTCCACTTATTGAGGTTACAAATATAAAGGAGACAAGCTGGTCGTCAGAAGGCTGGAGTTAAAAAGAAAAACAGACTCTTAAGATGGTATCCAAAATACAAGAATCATCAGAAAAATCTCCTTTGAAAGCACTTGGCAGGCAGGTCGGGGGGACAGGGGGGAGTGACGGGTGGTATTCCTCTTACAGTCCTTTTCTTTAAACATGATATTGCTTACTGTATACCAATCCTTCCTCCAAGAATTGCAAACAGTTTTCTGAAATACAAGAAAATAAATAAATAGCAAGATTTTGGTTGCTTTATAGGTAAACTCTCTTTTATAATGTTTATTTTAAAATGTAAGTCAAATAACTGATAAATTAGTCATAATTAATGAACTATTTATTTAATTGTGTCATTTGGTGAACAAATAAAATGATATAGAAAGAGCTCCCAGTAGCAAAAGATGAAAGTCTTAGGGCAAAGGATAGTATCTATTAGACCATTTGTCCATTTTTTAAATTCGGTCATTTGTTTTCTTGTTGAGGTTTAAGGGTTGTGTATATTTTGGAAAATAGTTGCTAATCATATATATGTTTTGTAAATATTTTCTCCCAGTTTGTGGGTTTTATTTTTTCTCTTCAAAGAGACTATCATGAGCATTGTTTTATATTACTAATGAGGTCTAACCCATCCATTTTTACTTCATGGATTGTGCTTTTGGTGTTGTGTCTGAAAACCCATAACTGAACCCAAGATCAAATAACTTTTCCTCTTCTTCTTACAAGTTTTTTCTTTTTTTTACATTTAGAGTTATGATTCATTTTGAGCTATTTTGTAAAAGGTATAATGTCTTTATCTAGGTTTTTGTATCTGTTTTGCCTTTGGATGCCAACTGTTCCAGCACTATTTACTGAAAAAACTCTCCTTTCTCCATTAAACTGCCTTTGTTCTTTTTCTAATATTCAGCACATTCTATTTTTGTAGCTGTATAGCTGGTCTCAACCTTCTCATAATTTATATGTCTGTTTTTCCACAAATATTTTGCTGACTTGATTATTACAGGATAGTAGCCTTGAAATACCCTTTTCATGTTCAAGTCAATTTCCATGGATAATAGGCCTTTTTAAAAAAAAAATTAGAATGCACCAGGCGTGTTCTACAAATGTTACCCCTGTCCTTTCCAAGAGCCATAGGACTGCTCTTAGATCATTGTCATGTGAGACTCTGTGAGTCCTAGAAGTAGAAGTTATAACTAGGAACCCCCATAGGTTTAAGTCCCAAGAAAATTTTCAGTCAAATGCTATTAATTTAGCCCCCAGAATTCATCAAAATTACCATCTAAGCTTTCCTCCTAGTTTTCTGTTTCATGAGCTTTTGCTGAAATTAAGCAGATTTCAGTTGCGACTCGTTTCCCTTCTCTGTATTCAGCCTAGTATTTGGCCCTTACAACTCTGACAGGTCTAAGAAAAAGTGTTAATTTGCAGTTTGTTCAACTTTTTTTTTTTTTGTGAGAACAAAAGGGATCACTTTCAAGTACTGTACAGTTTTTCAACAATGCCTGGATCCAAGAGTCAGTTAATCTGGTTTCAATTCTAAACTTTCTCCTTTATCTTGAGTCAAGTTCTCTCCCTCTCCCTCTCTCTCTCCTTCTCTTTCTGCCTCTCTCTATCTCTCCCTCTATCCATCTCCTTCTCCCATTCTCTACCTTCCTCAACTCAATTTTCTCTCCATCTTTTAAAAATGGAAATCAAAATAATCACAGTTCTGTTTCCCTCGCGGCTGGAATTACATTTTTAAAGGAACTAAATATAGTGAATCTGTTAATAATTACAGTATTTTACAAAATGACTGCTAAGAAATCATAGTATTTTCTGTTTATCACAGTCAGCCAATATAATAGCTTCTTACAATCATTATCTCCTTTAATTTTTCAAATTAGTTAAGACACACGTCACAAGATGTGTTCCAAAGATTCAGGGTCCACATACAGTCCACACTAATACTGTCCACATATCACCCTAAAACCCTGAGATGCTATGTAACTTTGTAGCAATAAATTGGTATCTGAATTTGATGAATGACTAAAGTATTTCTCCAAGTAAATGTTGAGAAAATATCTTAACAAAATGGAGGACAAAAGAACATTCTCTACCAATAATTTCAAATTACTAACCAGAAGTTTGAATTTACACTAAAGGCATACTTCTTTCTCTCCCACTTTTTCCTTCATGTTCGATATTTTGACAATATTTCAATTTTTCTGTTTTAGAAAATTCAAAAACTTTGCTTTAATATTTGAATTGATACACAAATCCTTGTTTTTTCTTTAAAACTCAGAAGTGCTGGCAAATCTGTACACACATTCTTTCCTGGTAAGAATCAGTTAAAACGTATTTGTTGCTGCTCTCCCAATAGTCTAAATGCTATCCTATTGACGGCAGAGCTCACAATTTCTAAGTTTAGTACACAAGCGTATTTCAGTTGTTGGTTTACTTCCCTACTCCAGGTAAATACAGGGCTTTGGTCCTAACAATCCAGTCCTTTGAAGTTCTAATCTAAATCCCCTTGTGTTGTCAATCATTGTAACAGTGGAAATCGTACACTGATTCTGGAAACGGTACCAATTCCTGAATTTTTGTCCTTTCCTTGCTTGCTAACAAATGGAGCATCAGTCATATAACATATTTAGTATGACAAAGGAGCATCTGGAACTGGCAGAAACAAATGAAAACAAGAAGTCATGCAGATTAGGGACCACGTGTACATCTCCTGACCTATTATCCTCAGGCCTTTCCAGCTCCTCCACCAGGACTGCCTAACCTTTAGAGCAGCACGTGGATGAGAACCTTTGTGGAGACCAACTGACAGTGGGTGTTTCTGTCTGATGCAGGATGTATCATGTTTGTTTGGTGAGAAATATTCTGGTTCAATATAATAAGTGGCTTACTTTTTAAGTGGTAGATATTGGGGATGTTATGTTTTTAAGCCACTGAACATAAAAGTAAGAATAATAGTATGTCACACATGATTAAGACCTAACTCTTTATTAGACTGTGAAGAACTATGAGAAGAAGCCCCAACTGAAATAAGGATTTTAATGTTCAAACTATATCCAAGAATAGATAAGAATGCAGTAAATATAGCTCCAAAGCAAAGTGATTTTTCCAAAATGTTAGGGTAGTGGGACTGATTTCTCCATGGGCTTGGAGGCAATGTTGAGTTAACAGTGTAAGGATGTACTAACTGCAGAAGCATGCGAACTTACCTCAGTTTTCTTAGATTTATTCACTTCACCTATGAAATAAAGAAAATTATATCCATTTTTCATGACTATTCTCATGATTAAGTGAAGAAACTCTGTAATAATTTAACCTGTAGTTCCTGGCATAGATTTTAGAAAAGAGCTACTCAGTTGAGTATATTTCAGTTATTTAATTCTGTTTATTTATTTCAGTTAAGTCAGTTATTTAATTCAGTATATTTCACTTATTAATAAAAATGTTAGTTAAGGGGCCTGGGGATTTAGCTCAGTGGCATAAGCACCTGCCTGGCAAGCATGAGGTTGTGAGTTGGATTCCCAGTACCAAAAAAAAAAAAAAATGTTAGTTAATTCACCTATGCTTTATAATTTTATCATTCAAATCTCTATTAAGTCAAATAAACACTTAAGCCTTAATAAGTGATTACTATGGTGTAGAAAATTGGCACTTAGAAAAGTATATGCAAAACTCCAAACTAAACTCAAACAGACCATTAAGAAATAGAGTTCAAATTTATTTGCCCTAGACTTATACAGCATTATCGAGCTCATTTGAAGACATACTGTCCAGATGTCAACACTGAGTCTCCTCCATAAAGCTATTAAGTAAAAATGAGATCAAACCCTTCCCAGACCTGGAGCCTGCTGTAGTCAGTCTGTGATGCAGCAGATGGGCACATTATGAAGGGCTGCTGTGGAGAGCAAGGGCCCAAATGCGTATGTCACTTAGGGAAGTGCACATGTAGGATGGCATTCATTGTGCCACTAGCAAACAATAATCACTAGGAGATGTGGAGTAATCACAAACTGACCTATCAATATTTTTTTAAAAACTTTATAGGAAAAATGAAAACATGCCAAACTATCCTTGTAGAGAATCAGATGAAAATGGAGTATTGCAAGTTTTCAATTCAACTAAAGCCTGTTTGTAAGACTAACGTATCATGGTTTATTAACCTGAGGTACAATGCATAGCTTTATAAAATAGAAGTCAAAAAATGAAAAAGAAAAGCATGAGAGGTAAAGTGTTTAATAACATAATTTATGCACACATATTCACAGACGTGGTCCTTCTATGATTTATGTCTTGGGAACCCTTGGGGATAAATTTGTGAAAGCAGAGTCTCTGCCCAAATAGATCCTACACACTAGAAGAATCACTAGAATAATTAACAGCTAAAAACTTAAGTATATAAAACAGCTGAAGAGTTAAAAGACTGAAGGGCAGGTTTGTTTCGATAGGGTGGTCATGGAGGAGTTGGTATCTAAGTGGAGATAAATAATTGAGGAAAGAACAATACAAATATCCAGGGAAAAATTCATAATGGAAACAGGAAGGATATGGAGAAAGAGCCCAGTGTGTTTCAAATACATCACACTCCTGAAAGCCAGAGAAGGAACCTGGTGCCAACCAGGAATCAGGCAGGGCTGGACCTTGGCAGTCTTCTAGTTTGATTCTCATTCCAACATACTAGCAAGCAGCTAGAGGTGCTCAAACTTACAGCGTGACGGGAACTACTTCATTTGTTAAAGCAGCAAATCATTGTTTGGAGACTGTGAGAGGCAGCCTGTTGCCCTCATTCACATGACCAGTGGGGCCCGTATCATTCCAGCATGACTGTGCCTGGTGCAGACACTCTGTGTTGTTCATAATCCTGCTCCCTTCTAGAGTATGTGACTTTTTAAATAAATTATCTTATTTGATGTTAATAGAACAGAATCATTTTATTTTTAAACTAAGGCATCAAGGTACAAAAAAAAAATTCTATAAAGGTCAATTTCATTGTGAGGGCTGTACAACAGAATATCTCTTTGCTTACTAATTTAAAAAATGGATATAATATAATTTATATAGTGAGTATAGTATATATAGTATGAACTACTATAATAAATATTTGATCATGAAATTTTGTTTTTACACACACACATATCACACAGTGCTAAGACATGGTCATAGAAAAGTGCAATACTTTTCTAGCCTGCAAATCACACTGTCTAGAATAAGAATTGTTTATTATGTCTTATGTATTTTTCCAGAAAGTGTTCAAGTGGTCCTGTGTGTTTGTGTCTACTCTTTTTCTTCAAGAAACTAAAATGATACCATATAGACACTTGAAATTCTGCTTTATTCCTTGAGGACACATATATGCATAAATATACTTATGTTTATAACTTCTTGAGAACCTCATTGTCTTCTACTGTATTTTTAACATAAAACTGTATTTATTGGGCAAGGGATTTAGCTCAGCGGCACAAGCGCCTGCCTGGTAAGCGGGAGGTCGTGAGTTTAATCCCTGGTACCAAAAAGAAAAAAAAAGTATTTATTCCCTCTAATACTGAATAACATTAAGATTTTGGTGGAATTTTTATTCCAGCAGGGTACAATGAAGGGTATTGTACATATCTACTCATGTTTTATTAAGTGGACCTGAAGGGAAAACTTTCTGCAAGTTAATTGAAGCAGCAAACTTTTTTATTTTGTATTTTTTAGATCCATGCAATTTGCTATCCCTTTCTGAAATGTAACATCTTTACAAAGGGAATAAAACAATTTCTGTTTCCCTAGATTATCAGATTGATGGATGAAGGACTTTAAGGAAAAGGAATGAAGCTGTGTGTCGTAGTGCATGCCTGAACTTCCTGGGCTTGCGAGGCTGATGCAGGAGGATTCCTGCAAGTACAAGGCCAGCCTGGGCTACATAGTGAACTCAAGGCTAGCCTGAACTACACAGTGAGATCCTGTTTTGAAACAAAATAAAAACAAAACAAAACGAAATGAACAATAAAGGTGAGGGGAAGCCTCACACAATCCCTGATAGTCTAAATGTTGTTGTTTCTACGACAACAAACTTTGGACTTTAAATGATCCCACATATACTGCTTTTGTTTGTTTTTGTCTTTCCATATGTTTAGGAATAATTTTAATTGTTTGCCTATGAGATGGTTTTTCAGGCTTTTCTTTAGCTCTCTATTAGGTGTGTTTATCTTTTGCACCTCGATTTGTAATATGTTTACATTCTTACAACAAATTTTTTTTCCTATGTTACATACTAACTGGTATTACTTAGGAATGAAGACAAAAAACTATCTCTTTCCATTTATTCCTATTGACCCATTCAGTTTTGAAATAGCTAATAAAATTAGGAAGAAAATTTGAAGGAGCATTTTATTTTAGAGTGAGATTTGTGAAAATAAATTTCTCTTCAAAGGGGCAAGAATATCAGGAAAAGCACTTAGAGCATCCTGGATAATGAAAATTTATTTATTTGAACAGAACTTTAGAAAAACAAGCAAGGTGGTGGAGTCCTGTCTGTGGGAAGCTTACTTGATAAATAGCCTCTAGAGCTCAGAATTAGTCTAAGAGTTGGGAACTGAATGGAGGATTACAAATAATCAAGAAGATGAATCCAAGGCATACACAGGAAACCACAGTCATATTTTGTATCTTTTCTGTTCTAGACACAACAAGGAAAAAGTGACTAAAATTTAGGTCTACTGGGAAAACGTCCTTAGACAAAGGGAAAAGAAATGTTCAACTGATCTTTTAGAAAATCATTCATTAAAATCGGGTTTAAGAAAACAGCTTAGTATCCTCAATATCTTAAAACAAATGTGGCCTCTATAAAACAAGATTTAAAATCTATTCATTATTTTACAAAATTAGGTAATGGCTGCCTATAATACATGCAAACATATTTTGATTGGTGGGCATCTGCTTACAAAATTCAATCAAATCAAACAGGAATTTCAATAGTCATAGAGTTCACATAGGAAGAGTAACAATGAACAAACTGTCACCAAAAAATAAATACTAAATGAGAACTGCAAGCAGGAGATGGTATTATTCGTGTGTAATAGATTAAATGCTTCCCTGAGAAAGCACCAATTGAGTAAGAAAACACCTACTGTAAGAATGGAATTTTGCTAGGTAAAGCTTAAGAAGAAAAATGACATACGCAAAGATACTATTGCAAGACTTGTGTGAAGTGTTTCAGGAACTAAAATAAAGGCCAGTCAGTTAAGTACAGAGAATTGGAGGTAAAAGAGGAGAGCATTTTATGAGATGAGTATGAAAAAGTATCTAGACTAGATTTCATCAAATATTAAAGAGCACAACAATGATTAACTTTTAATCCAGCAGCAAAAGGAAAGAAAGCATTTTCCTTAAGGGCAGGAAAACAACACACTGAGATTTATTTTTGAAAGTGATCACTCTGCAGGAAGAAAACCAGGTAGAGAAGGTTGGGTGGGTGTTGCCCCGCAGCAAAAGTGGGATACGAGAAGGAAAATCATTTCAAGATGACTGTAGCTTGAATAAAGATGCCAGCAGTGAAGCTGGGCAGAAATAGAATAGGGCATATTCAGGGTATCTGTGCAATCAGAAATTTTGTTGTTAGCAGTAAAGGATCAGTAGGTGAGAGGGGAGCTGGATCAGAATGGACTAAATGGCTAGCTGTAGAGGAGTGCTGGTAATGTGTGTGTGTGTGTGTGTGTGTGTGTGTGTGTGTACTAATTGTGGAAAACTCGGTTAAAATAAAGGTTAAAATAAAGGTTAAAATAAAGTTTCTTATAGAAGGGAATGGTTTTGGTCTTCACGCCAAACAGAGGCTATTCTTTGGCAAGTATTACAATAGTTAAGAGAATTGACAACTTCATTAAAAAGAAACACTACGAGAGAAAAACTGAGCATAAAAATAAAAGAATATACAAAAGTGTAAATAAAAACAAGGCTGAGAAATATCAAAAGATAGGGGACCTGAAACTATAGAGTCATGAGGGAGATTAGAATTTTCACAAAATAAAATGTAAAGAAAGTCAAAGACTTACTGGATTTTTTCCAAATTGTACTATAACACCATATATCAAAATTAAAGCAAATATAATTTTTTACATTCTACATTTTGTAAATGTTGAAAACTCCAAGTTCAAAAAACACAAGACAGACTTTCGCCTCAGTATCTGTAACAGTAATCCGAAGAGATAATTTAGGAGCCCAGTGCTATTTAAACACAGCACAGAAAATTATACCGAACAATTCTAATTTTATTTAAATAGTAATGAACAGTGTTGATATAACATAATAGAAAAACATACCAAAAACAAAATGTCCGAGTCAATGAAAATTATTTTTAAATGCCTTATTTACATATTACCTCAAAATCCTGCAATCAGAAAAAATCTTCAAATATATATGTATCCATGCATGTGGATGCAGACAGAGAGAAATTTTGTACAATTCTTTCTCATATATAAATTATCAAAACTTTCATTTTCGTAAGATAGTATATGTATGCAATGCCAAAATAAGCAACTTAAACAAATAAAATGCTGCATATGGTGGTGGTCAGTCCAGTGGAGCCCATTAAAGAATGCAGCAATATACATACTAATTCTGTGTCATTTTCATACAGACCAGCAATAGCCAGTCTCACTGATTAACGCTCATTAACACAACCCCTGTGATCAGCTTGCCCTGGGCTTTGGTTCTTCCTAGCCAAGCAGGTCCTCCAGGCTTGTTCAAATAACAAATATTTTCTCTCAAATATTTGCTCCGTTAAAGTATTGAAAACATAAAAGAATCAAAGACAAAGAAAATAATTACAAGACTGTAAAGTAATAATCTTGGGAAGATGTTTAAAACTTCTGAGTGATTCAAGAAAGGAACATATGCCTATATATGTAAATATACATTTTACCTATATGTTTGTATTTATAGAATATGTAGGCATATATTACAGCTATATATACAGATGTAAAGTATACAAATATACATATATGTATGTCTACATGTAAACATGACAAAACATATGTATGCACATTAAAAGACACTAATGTGTAGGAATATATGTGTACACGTGTCTCTACATACATAAAATGTTTGGAAAGTATGTGTGCATCTGTCAACAGTTTTTATCTCTGTGAAGGGAATTTGGCACTAGAAATCAATTTTGAACTTCATTTTTATGTATAATTCCTTGCTTAATTGGATTTTTCAACTATGGAAGCTTTACACAGTTGATATGAAATTTCAATACCAGGTGCCAGAATGCAACTATTCAAGGCAATTGTCTGCCTAAGGATGAATTTGTGAAGGTTCAGTGTAGACATTCTGTGTGGATTGAACTGCTAAAAACCAGCAGCATCCTCTCGAAAGCTACAATTCAAGGGGTCCAGCAGGGAGCCTCTAAAAAGCCCCGCAAAACCCCCTAGAACGCTCTGCTTCAAAAGCCGCCCAGGTTCAGAGTACAAGGAAGGCTACTATATAAGAAAAAGAGTAATCAAACAGATTGATTATTCAGTGAATTCTTTATGGTTTTGGAAAACTAAGTCAGAAATATGACAGGCACTTAAAATGAGAGAAACAAATGATTTCTTCACCAATATGAAGGTAATGCATGCCTTAGTGTTCAGAGGTATAAAAATAAAAATAAATTGGTTGGAACTGAGAATGTTACTGTGTGGTACCATTTCAAGGGAGTATTTGACTTTCTATATCCTAAGAGAAACCAGGGAAAGTAGTTTTTTTTTTATTTTTTTTATCTAAATGAGTGGGAAAATGTATTCTATTGAGCAGTTTGAAATAAAAAGTGGGAGACAAATATAACTTCTTGTGGTAAGTATATTTAAATTGGCACACACACATAACAATTGTCCAGTATACCAGATATATATGTTTGTATGTTTCTCAAATGTAATTCACCATAAGCACACATTACTTACAATAAAAAGATACATAAAAGTAGTGAAATATTAG
>RJWT010017382.1:0-19349 GCA_004365215.1 Cuniculus paca | reverse complement strand
TGCAGTCACATCTTTTTTACTCCCAAAATATTTGCCCATATTTCTCCCAGAATATGAGTTATATTTTATTGTAATTGGCCTGGTCACCTTTGGTTCCCCGATTAAACAGCACGATCTCTCCAGTAGACTGTATTTTGCTTACCTTCATGTATTACTATAGACATACATATTGTGCTTACACAGAAGAGATGGTTCAAAATATTTGTTGAATAAGTGAATTGAAAAACATCAGAATGATTTTTATACTTTCTTTCATCAACTAGAAATGATTGAAAAACAGAATCTCTCAAAACGATAAATCTTTGTGATCAAACTCGATATAAAAGGGGGAAAAAGATGTTTGACTTTTGGATTAGATTTTTAAAAAGCTATCAATTGATGATTCTTTTCCAATACATTTATTTCTCCTGGTGTAAATATATCCTCTCAAAATGTCATCTCATTCCCCTGCCATTCTGGTCCCTGAACTCTGTGCTCTAAATCTGCGGAATGAACACAACAGCCTCCCGTTTTTCCTGACGTTTGCCCTTCTCTGCTTAGGACACTGTCATTCCCCTCTATAAGACTAAGCACAAACATCTCCTCACTACTATAAACGCTTCGTAGTCTTCTTTGGAATGGTGATCTGTATCTTCCTTTATTATCTAATACTGTTCGAATGCATTTCTATTACAGACGTGGCACTTTGTGTTTATCTATTTGTTACTCCTATGAGTATTACAAGGTTCAACAGATGTTTGTCACCATTTGAAGAAAGGAGACAAGGAGCATCCATTTTTACTTTTACTTTGTAGACTAAACAACGGGGGATAAAATTCACAACAATGTGAAGACCTTCATAAATTGTCATGAGCTTACAAAAATAGAAAGCAAGTGATGACACCTACTTATGATTACATTAATCCTGATTATCCTTTCAATTCATAAAACCTCATCCAAGTTTATTGTAAGCCCAGGGCCTAGTGATTAAATTGATGAATAAGTTTATATACATGAGGAATTATCTCAGGTTAATTTTCTTTGTGATCCTGTTTGTCACATTCCTATGACACACAAATGGGCACAATATCATAGCATTCAGTACTTATTTCCACTAATTTGTCAAAAACAGGGTCTATGCTCAAAGGTGGTGACTGCTATCCAGAAATTACAGGTTTCATTATTTCTTTAATATTCAAGTGCTGAAGTTACAGGCATTTATGAAATAGGATTAGGAAAAAATAAAAGAATCCTATTTATGTCTTTCTCTACAGTTACTTAAATTACCACTCTAATAAAGACTGAATTATTTTGAGCCCTTTATATTATCCATTTGAAATGATAAGGCAAGAGTAATAATATTTTCAATGAAATATCTTGATATTCACATAATGAAATACAACATAATATTTATAAGTATATTATATAAACGAGGGTTAAACATTTTGGAAATTAGATGTTTTTTAAATTAATCCAGAAAAAATGTATATGCATAGCCCAGTGTAATACTTAATACATTCTTATGGTTAAGTCTCTGTAAGTAATTTAGTCAGTAGAAAATTTTACATTCAGTGATGCATTAAACTTTTGTTTGTTAAGGTAAGAACAACTAAAAAAGTCAGAAATCATGAATGTTTCAGGTTTTCCTATAATATTGATGTGGTGGATAGTTCCCTACAACTATTCTAGTCATATATTTAAAATATTTTTTCTCTTCTCAGGTCTGCCTTGAATTAACCTTCATTGGTAAATAAGTGAGTTTCTATTCTGCATCTGCTAAAGAAAAGAGAGCATCATATGAGTGCATCTTATACGTTCAGGAAGTAAATAAAGCATGTCAAAAACAATATACTGTACTTACCACCACATAGCTTGGGAACTTGAGGAGTGAATCTATTGGATTTAAAGATCTTAAAAATCAACTAAAGAAAATGCAGTTTAACTTTTTAATGAAATATTTAAGCAGTTTTGATTATGTAAGTGTTTGGCAATGACAGTATGACCTAGTGGTTTGAGGTAACTTTGGCTTATTTATTATCGAGGCATAAAATCTCTTCAGACTAAGTTCATGTTCCCAAGTTTCATAATGTACTCGGTATTCTATATCAGCTCTGTCCAATGTAACCTTCTGCGACGATGAGAATATTTTGTTTGATCTGTCTGTGATGGCAGTCAATAGCTACATGCGACTATTAAACACATTGTTTCACTGTTTATTACTTTACTTTTTAACTTAAATAGATACATGAGGTCAGTGGTCACCATATTGGACAGCACAGATATAGACAGCCCATTATTGAGGAAGATGCCTAGTGCTCTTGTGAAAACTGATCAGTGAATCCACTAGAGGGTAGTACTACCAGAAAATGGATCTGTAATTTAGGCAATCAAATAATTTACTCAAATATCCTTTTCTATAATGAAAAAAAAAAGATTTGAAGAGTAAAAATTTGCCATAAAGAGATTAAAAGAGATTTCCTAGAACGAATGATAACTTGACTAAGTCTGAGAAATATTAAAATATCCCAATATTCTTAATTTCCTTTAAAGTGATTGAAAATTTTCATAAATAAAAAGCTATAGGCTGTCAGACACTGGAATATTGTGAGGCAAAGGAGTATTAACTTGCAGCAGTTCATCTTTGCGGTACCAAGCCTGTAAAATGTCTGCTATTCATTTATCAGGTTCAGGAGTAAACCATGTTTGTTCAGGGTGATACATGAAAGTACAGTGTCCTAAAGAACAAGAAGAAACAAATATTTTCTGCTTTCCATGTCTTTGAGTATTCATTTCTTCTTCATCCTAGAAAAGATATATAGTTTGAAAGCACCAACAACTCACAAAATATTTAAGTAATTTCTTGGTAAAACTCTTAATAAGCCCTGGGGGTTACGTGGTTAAGACTTTGAGTTAGGTATGAACATGGGTCTGTTGGCTCAGAAAACAAACAAATAAATACCCCCAAACTTTGACTTGTAAATATATTGCTGATCAGGATGTGAAAATGTGAGAGTGGAGAGCTTTTGGCTGGAAAATGATGCTTTCCTTTGGGAAACAGCTACCCAGAGTCTGCAACATTAGTTTCTTCTGGAATATAACATTGCCAGGAATCCAAGTTCTCATGGAAAAGAAGTCATGGAAATTTCACCTGACTTCAAGACAAAGATGGTTCCTTATTTTCATCAATTTGAACCGTATGATTAACATTTTCAATTCTTTTGGATGCTTTTTGAAGATGGGTAATTTTGAATAGTTTGGTTAATTGTGTGTGTGTGTGTGTGTGTGTGTGTATTGAGATTAAATCACAGTCACGCAGCAAGGTAATTATTAGTCCCTGCCAATCCATGGTTATGAGGATGGTAATGGCTCCTTCCTCAAAGGGCTCTTAGGACAATAGGTGAATTAAACCACGAAAAGTTCTTGCAGATGTGATTAGCACAGAGTAAACATTCAAGTGTTACTACTGTCCTGATAGTTTCCCACTGCCTTTTTACATTTCACAATGACTCAGACTATTAGCTATTATCTGAGAATTGTTAAATGACAATATTTTTATTCTTACCTCGCTTCACCATCTCTGTTCAGCTGTTCAAGTCCCACCCTGTAAGTCTCCCTATTTATATGTGTTCCTGTAATCCTGGAAATTTTTTGCAAATTAAATTTTTAACTTCTTTACACACTGTGATTAAAAATGGGAAGAGCCTACATACAGAAACATTCCTGGCTCCTTTCCTCCTTTGCTCTCAAACCTGTTCTATATCTTTAAATTAGTCTTGCCTGGAATCGGACAAATTCTCATCTGTCTCTGAGATTCACTGTCAATGTGTTGTTCTAAAACTGGGGTCTGCACCTGGTAACCTATGGGCCTGTGATGTTGCCTCCAGCCTGTAAAACAAATAAAACCAATTGTTTACAAGGAGTAAAATAGAAATAATTTAGACACTAAAAGAATACAACAAGTATACAATTAAAAGTAAGTCTTCCTTCTACTGCAGCCCAGAGTTTATTTTAAAAGACAATTATTGAGCTTGGTGTCCTGGCACACACTTATAGTCCCAACTATTTGGGAAGCTAAGGCAGGAGGATTGCAAGTTCTCTTCCAGATTTAGCAATTTAAGAGTTTAGCAACATCCTGTATTTAAACAAGGAAATGAAAAGTCTGGGGATGTATCTCACGACAAAGGGCCTGGGTTCAATCCTCAAAGTGAAAGAAAAACAAACAAACAAATAAATAAATAAATAAAATTTCTCTTAAGTTTTCTCCCCACTTTAGTTAATTCTGTTCACATATAGGCCTATGTACCTCCCTTTTTCTGTATTCAGTTGAGATCATACTGCATGTACTATTTGTTTAATGTAATTTAATTTTTATTTTAATCAATATTTTAAAAATGATTTTAAAAGTCGATTAGATCTACAAAGTATGATAGCAAAATAGTAATCTCTTGTCCTATTTCTCATGTTACTGACCAGAGGCAGTGCCTATTAATTCCCCTACCTCCACAATTATCCCCTTATTTCTAAATATCATGCTTCTGATACATTTGGATTTTTCAGTGTTAGATAACTTTTACACAGTTTTTGACACTTGGCTTATCTGAAAAAAGCTTTATTACACTTTGTCATTAATATGATAAAATTTTGATGATTATAAAAAGTTTCTTGCTGAGTCTTTAAAGCTTTATTCTATTGTTTTCTGGCTTCCAATTATTGAGAAGCCCGATGTTATTTTGATCCTTGTTTCCTTGATTTTGTTTTTTTTTTCCCCCTCAGTAATTTGTCTAATTATCTTTTGTGCACAGAGTTCTGGGATTTTCCTGTCTTTATAGAAAAGTCTTACTCAGTCTGGAAACTTACAGCCTAGTCTAGAAAACTGTATCACCTCCCTAGGAAATTTCTTATGTAGATGTTGAACCTTAATTTTTTGTTGTTTTCTTCTTTCTCTTTTCTGAAAAATTTTTAATTTTGTTTTCCAACTCTGTTTTTGAATTTTCTACTCTTACTCTCATATTAAATTCTTTCAATTCTTTCACAGGATGAAAAGGCATCTTTTAGAAATTCTCTCTCTCTCTTTCTCTCTCTCTCTCATCCTTTTTGAGACAGGGTCTCACTGTGCAGTTCAAGCTGGCCTTGAATGCACTTGGTAGCCCAGGCTGGCCTCAAGCTCCCAGCAATCCTCCTGCCTCAGCCCCTCTAGTGCTGGGATTACAGGCGTGCATCACCATGTATGGCTCAAATAACATCTTTCTCAGGTCAGGACCTACCTGTACATAGCCAATTTGTGCAGAGCACAAGTGTACTCCCCTGTCCTCAATCCATCAAGAGAATCCTGGTTAGGGTCCTGGTCTGTCAGTTCCATACTCACTTCATCACAACAAGTAATGGAACTCGTGCAGCCCCAATCCACACAAGCAGAGGTACTTGTACTAATAAAAAAAGTAATTTTAAAGACCACCCCCATCCATGGAAAAATCGTCCTCCATGAAACAAGGGTCCATACCTGGTACATGAAAGGTTGAGGACCACTGTGCAAGTGACTTGTTTTTTTGCTAAAGAAAGTCAATAAATACATATTTATCATTTTAAAAAGGTGCATTCGAGGTAGCCAAGAGATGTAACACATCCCTGAATGATTTCTCTCCTAACATCCAATATGTTTCAATAAATTTTTTGAAACCTCAGAGAAATGATACTCTATTTTTAGCTTAATACTATATATTTTTTACATCCTTCATGTATCAGTTAGACTTTTGAAAAATTTTCTTCTGCTACTGGATTGTGTTCTATTTTTTCTTTGAATATCTTGTCATTGGTCTTTCATCTTAGAAACTGGTTAAAAGCTGTGTGTGTATATTTATGTGTACATGCATGTGTGTGTTTGTGTGTGCATTGATGGGGGCTTTTCTGTGGTGGGTCTCGCTGAAGGGTGAAGTGGCTTGATGATTTTTTCTGGGGAAACTCTCAGCATTTGGTAACTGTTTGTGTTCTCTCTCATCTGGTTGATTTTTCCTGAAAGGGAGTCTCTGTTTTGCCTGAAAGAGAATGCAATCCCTGAAGTGTTTTCCCAGAGTTGACTGGGAATAGGGGGGAGGGATTTCATATTTTGTTTTTTTCCAGAATTGCAAGTTTTCAGCAAGCTAACTCTATTGCCAGGTGAGCTTGGTGTTGAGCTGCAGTTTCCCATTTTCCAACTTAGCCTTTCTAAAAGGCAAACTTCAATCTTCCACTTGGGTGGCTGAGAAGCAGCTGCCTGGCTGGGTGGGTAAAGGGACAGGATTTGGGAGACCAGCTGATGCTTAAGTGGACACTTAGACACATTCACTTACATTCTAGCTTCCAAAATTTGATTGATGCCATATCTTCTGTTTGTTCTTGAAGAGTTATACTTTAGAAAGTTCCCTTATTGTCATTTCAGTGCAGTTTCAGGGGGAAAATAGAGGCAAAAACATTTTAAATCTGTCACTTTTGCATCCGTTTTTTATATAATCATCCACTTAGTCTCACAAATTTATCACATGTGGGTTCCAACCTTGCTGAGTCTGGATTTCTGCCATCATTTTTTCAGCTTCTTACTGACAATTATTTTCTGTTTCTTCTTGTACGAGCTGCTTTCTCAGGTATTGTTTGGAATATATTGCTCCTTTTAGGATGTGTCTATTGTCTCCTAGCTGAATTAAAAAGCAAAGTTTTACCTAATGAGTTCTAACTGTACAATCCATTTTTTGTCTGGATACTATAAATCTTTGTCATAAAATGACAAACAAAATACAGGATTATTGGGATAGATTGTGATATCTGCATGTAGTTTTTTTCTTCTTCTCATCTATTCTGCACAGTATTTGTGCTCAAATGTACTTATCTTTTGTAATTTTTCCATTTAAATTATGTCTACTCACTACCAAATAGCTAATCAAAATTTGAATTTATTTAAATATTTGATTGAGCATTTTAGAAATCAGGGTCACAGAATAATTTCCACTGATTATATTTTGTGCCTTGGATAGAAACAAAACAGATTTATTCATAATTAAATGCTTTAAGAAATAAATTTGGTTAAATTTTTATATGACAAAGTATTGTATATTAATGAAGGAAGTAAGAGATTTCTACATTGAAGACTACAGAACTCTGAAAAAGGAAATTGAAGAGGATATAAGAAAATGGGATGATATCCCTTGCTCTTGAGTAGGAAGAACCAATGCAGTGAAAATACCATGCGTCCAAAATTGTTATACAGATTTAAAGCAATCTCAATCAGTGATTCAGATTAGTGTACCACACAGAACTAGAGAAAACGAAATAAAATTCATTTGGAGCCAGAAGAGACCTAGAATAGCAAAAACAATTCTAGGCATCAAAGACACAGCAGGGGGCATCACAATCCCTGAGTTGAAATTCTATTACAGAGCTACTGTGATAAAACAGTATGATACTGGCAGAAAAAAAAATAGACCTAAGGATCAATGGAATGGATTAGAATATGCAGAAGCAACTCTAAACATCTAATCTTTGACAAAAGGGTCAGACTCCTTCACTGGAAGAAAAATAGCCTCTTTCATAAATGATGTTGGAAAAACTGACTTTCCACATTCCAAAGACTAAAACTTGACCCATGTCTCTCATGATGCAATAAACTAAAATCAAAATGGACCAAAGATCTAAATATTAAGACAGAAACACTAAATCTGCTGGAAGAGAGAATAGGTAGAACTCTTGAAGACATAGGTGTAGGCAGAGACTTCATGAACAAAACTTGAGTACATGGGAAAGAGTACAAAGAATCAACAGCTGAGATCTCATCTTATAAAAACGGTTTCATTGAAAAGCAAAAGAAATCAACAAAAGAGTGAAAATACAACCCACTGAGTGGGAAAAAAAATCTTAGCCTGTTGTCTTTAGACAAAGGACTAATATCTAAAACATATAAAGAATTAAAAATCACACCCCAATTTTAAGACCCAGTCCAAAAATTGGCATCTGAAATGAATGAAAACTTCTCAGAAGAAGTACAAACTGCAAATAAATACATTAAAAAGTGTTCAATGTCACTGATTATTGGAGAGATGCAAATTAAGACAAACAGATCCCATCTCACTCTAGAAGCAATGGTTATTATCAACAAATTGACCAATAACAAATTCTGGTGGGCTATGGACCAAAAGGAGCACTTCTGCACCGTCGGTGGGAATGTAGACTTGTATAATCACTGTGAAAATCAGTGTGGAGAATCCTCAAATAAACTAAGACTAGTGGTTCCATTTGACTCAGCTATTCCCCTTCATAGCATATTCCCCAAATAATTAAAAGCATGATATCACACCATATATGCACACTTATATTTAAAGCAGCACAGTTTGTAATAGCTAAATCTTGGAAACAATCCAAATGGCCATCAACTGATGAATGGATAAAACAGATGCAGTTTTTTAATACAATGGAGTACTATTTAGCCATAAATAAGGATACATTTGAAACATTTCTAGCTAAATGGATGCACCTTGAGACCATACAATTAAGTGAAATAAATTGGACGCATACATGTAAATATCATGTTGTCTGTCTAGTGTGAGAAACTGAAAGTGTAAATAAGATCCAAAATGTATAATAGATATTGTGAAATAGAGAGTAATTATTCAAAGGGAAAGAGGAATGGAGAGGGGAAAGTTGAACCAAAAAGATAACAATGAGAGAAAAAAGGATGAAATGGAAATCAATCTTTATAAATAAGGAGGGGAAGAAGGTTTGAAGAGAGGGGAGGGGAATAGGAAAAAAAGAGGAACTAAGATATATGATGAACAGGCATGAATTCCATATGATGAAAGTGATCATATCTAAATTGTACCAATAAACTTAATCATAATAAAAATATATTGTGTATTTATTTAGAGACTAGTAAATGCATATTAAATGAAATAATGAAATAATTAAATGAAATATGAAATAATGATCTGTAGTTATGAGGATAATAACAATGTACAATTTACAGGAGTTTCCATTTCTAATTATATTAAAATCACTCATTTTGTACTGCCTATGACAAGCAGCAACATGTATTTAAAAACTGTATGTTTATTGTGTATATATTTTGCTTCATATGAGATTGCACTTAAAGCCTTCTAAAATAGATAATCAATGAATATGTCAAGCATGTCTCATTCTTATTAGACACAAACATAATTCCAAATATTTTGTGGTAACTGTTCTCAAAAGGTATTTACTTTTATTACCCATGCCCTCCACATGCTCAGCCACAAAAGTCTGCACCAGTCTCAGAATATGGAGTTAAAGTTTAATCAGTCTTTGTTGATAACGTGCATTGACGGGGAGTGGACTGACTTGTTCAACTTGTTCTTAATGATACGCCTTTCTGAATTATTCAGCTCAGCCTGACATTGCCTGGCTTCCAAGTGCCAGTTGTATAGGCATATTCTGCTCTCTAGCTACCTACACTTTAGTGCGCATCTTTTCGACACGGTTTTACTCCTTTTAGCAAAATCTACATTGCTTTTTGTGAAATTTAAATTTATCATAAATCTTAAAATCAAAAAGTGGTCTATTTGTATGTCCTGGATTTGGATTTCTAGGGCTTATTTTAAGAATTGCACTTGTGAAAAACATGGTTTTGTCTGACTAACATTCATTTTTTGATATAACACAATTTAACCACTCTTGTAAAATAGGAGAAATCTTGACCAAGATTTGCTGAGAAAGCAGTAATAACAAAAATAAACACAGTGGAGTTTATTTGTATAAAACATATATAAGTGAGTTTAAAGATGTTAGTCTCAAACCCATCATAAATTGCATCGTGCTCTGAACAAATCATAAAGTGGCTTTTTGTCAAAGCTATCTATACAAGAAGTTTTTAATCAGTTTTTGATTATGAATTTTCACACAATATTATGTTAGTGGGTAAATATTACCTTATTTTTTCATTTAATTTTAAAAAGAACAAAACAGAACCATAAAATGAATCAAAACAGTGGTAAGACAGTAAGAAATCTACAATAGTTACTATATTGCATATTGTTGTCTTCTAAATAGTTCGGTTTTAGGCCTGCAAAGTCAATCAAATACTACAGTTCCTCCAAATCAGGTGGTTGCTCAGGGGTTGAGGGTTGTTCTTCTCTTCTCAGCCATATGTGGGTAGGCTCACAACCAGGGGTTTAGCTTCCTTCCTGCTTCTCCCCATTCCACAATGGCTCTCAGGCAGGGGCTTAACTTCCTTCCTGGTTCTCCCCATTCTGCCAGTAAATTTTAATTAATGCATAATTTTTAAAAATGTAGAAGCTTATCACAAAACTTTCTCTCCACTTTGACTGCCTGACAATGCTGAAATGTCTAAGAGATTTGGTTAATGTCAGAACATGTGCACCTCAATGAATTAATAGAGGTCAACATATATTGAGCACCACAGTACACAAGTGGTAGGGATCTCTAAGGGGAACCAAAAAGCTTCTGCACAAATGAGGATCCAGGCATAAGAGAAAGAGCAAGGTGGCCCACATCCCCAGGACACATTTTGCTCATAGGAGGAAGATGTAGGTCATGCTTAATTTATTCTTATGACATGTATCAAGCTGATCAATCACTCCGCTTGGAGCGCAGAATGTCAAGAATTCTTTAGGGCACTTCCCTAACACTGAGTGTTGTAGATGCCAAGCTTTTCCAACTAGAGCCCCACCCTAGTTATTTATAATGATCTTCTACTACGTGCTTGCAGTCTACTTCCAGAAGACCAACAAAGAGCCATCAATTTGGTATTTACACAAGCTTTGCCATACATATTGTTGAGCTTTGAAATTTCTGTGTATCTGTGTTGAAGAATAAAGGCGATACAATAGAGAGTAACAATGTTTTCATTCATTATAGGAAATGCACAGCTATCTTCTGAGGTTCCAGTGCCTACAACATTTCTAATAGGTGCATGATTGTGAAGGGTTCTAGAGAAGGCAGTAGCTTCCTGACCATTGGATTAGTGTTTACACATAGCTGTTCTGTGTCTTTCAAACATTGTTTCATGCTTGATTTTCTGCTATCATTTCATACAAATGTCCTTGCATTATCCTAAGTCGACCCACTTGTGTCATACATCTGAAATAGCCCACAGATTTCTGAAATCTCATCCTTTTTGAACCTTGTCTAGGATTGATTTCCTATTTGGGGATTATGTGCAGAGGGGGTGTCTACAAATTCTTAGCACTTTCTGCTAAATTTTTCTTTTTGAGTCCTTGATGCTAAGCAAGTTGCACATTTTTATATGGGTTTTTCATTCAACAAATACTTCTTGGGCTTCTATTATCTGCCAACCCGTGCCCAAGGTCAAAGCGTCATTAACATGAGTGAGATATGAACCTCATATTCAGTTTAGGAAGTGGGTAGATTATAGGCATTATCTTTTGAAAATTTTCTCAAGTTGGATCCAAGTATAATCCATCATATATCTCCTCTAAATATAGAAACCAACACAAAAAAATGGAACTTTACCAACACTAAAATCATTTTACATGTCAGGGTGCAGCATGGATAAAATCTTTCAAACTTTTATCTGGAAATCTTATTTATCTTGTCATAAATCAATACTATAGATGTCACTCACAGCCCAAGAGGTATGCTGGAATATTTTTGGGTCCATATCTACCTCGCTTGGTGATGTTGCACTGGCAGCTTGAAACTATGATAGCAGAAACATTTATACCACCCCAAACTGGCCAGCACTACAATTTAGGCTCTTCTCTCCCAGAGAGAGGGCTGTTAAATATTTGCCAGCACATTGCTGAGTATTAGGCTTCGCCTGAGAAGCCTGCCATGTGCTCAGAACTTTACAGAAGTAGGAAGTGGTTAATTGAATGAAATGCTACTGAAAGATTGTACACAGTGGAGAAGAGCAATATTTGTAAATGTGTTAACAATGAAATTCTTGGTTATTTGACAGAGAGTTTTAATCAAGAGGTAGGAATAAAGGGCTTGAAGGGAAACAAAGTAAAGAAGTGTAGACAGTATAAGTAACTGACAACAAGAGAAGCAGGGAATTTGAATGGTAAATAAAGCATTGTTACAGTTCATTTAAGGTGATCCATCACTGAAAGTATGTACTATTGTCCATAAGTGACAAGCATTTAAAAAATACATGTTTAGTAAAATCAATGACATAAACTCTTCTTATTGGAATAGCTTTTTATAGTTAGGTCTTCCTAAGAGGAAGGAGGTTGGGACTGTATTCAAAGTACATATATAAAATTAAACAGTGTTTTAAAGTATAAACAATAATCTTGTTTTAGCTAAAATTGAGTTTTGACGCCTTTTAATTATACATTTGTTGGGGCCAGGGATTTAGCTCCGCAGCTTAAGAGCTTGCCTGGTAAGCATGAGGTCGTGAGTTCAATCCCTGCTACCAAAAAAAAAAAAAAGATTTGTGGTGACATACATTAAAGAGATGAGTTTTCGAGTTGAATTAATGCAAACTGACAACCAATTATGTCTAAACAAAATGAAAACTGAGCCAATATCTTAGCTATAATAAGAAATGTTATTCAAGTAATAATATGCCTGAAATTTTAAAATAATTATTTGAAATGATAAAATTAATTGCGTTTATTGAATCTTACTATTGCTTGGAATGGTGACAAGCACATGTACTAGTTCATTTTGTCTGTGCAGAGTCACTTCCAAAGCATGATGGAGCAGAATCTAACCATTTCTATTTTTTAGGTGAATAATAATTTAAAATAACCAGAAATCATGGTGCATAATTGTATTGCCAGCCCTTTGGGAGTCTGAGGGAGAATTGCAAATTTGTGGCCAACTTGGTCAACCTGGCAACTGGATGAGACCCTGTTTCAAAATTTTTTAAAAACAGGCCTAAGATGTAGACCAGAGTTGACTCCTTGGTTTCAATCCACAGTGCTGAAAAAAAAATGAAAATAGAAGTTAAGTAACTTCATTAGATTCATAGAGATGAAGTCTGAATGTAAATAAAATTACTAATGGCAGTCGGTTCAGAAAGCAGAGTCTGGGATTTCCTTTCCCAGATCAAGGAACTGGCTATGATTCCTGTCTGTCCCCAACACCACTATAGATCATAAAGTCCTGGAGTATGGAAATGGGTATTTTTCATTTATCCTATCACTAAGCAGCACAGTATCTGCACACAGCATGTGCTTAACAAATAAATTTTATACTGAACAGTTATTTTACTGAGAGAATCTGCCCCAAGTTTTAGAACTATTTTCACAGAAAATATAGGATTTGTACAGTGTTAAATCAGAGGCAGCAAAGTCAACATTCAGAAAAATTTGAATGAAATTCTAAGTCCTCAAGAATGTTGCTATTATAGCTTACCTGGGCACCTTGCCTAAAATCTGTGTTCCACCCTTATCATTCCTGTCTGAATACGACCGCCTCCTCGCAAAGCCGCATTGCTAGAGGCTTATCTTCTCAAAAGTAATCCATTGGCAAGTGAGACTTAAGAAAAAAGACTCAAGATTCCCTGAAATTAAAGAAAAAAGGTGATCATAATGAGTTTAAAGTTTGAAAGACTATGTCGTTGAGAATATCTGGTATACTATCTGTGAGTTCAATCATATATTCATGGTATTTCATTGTTTTAATTTCCAATGTGATTTATGCTATCAAATGAATGAAGGTTAAGTATTGTAACTAATGCAAAATATTTCCTACCAAAAAAAAAAAAACCCTAGAAAACAAAAATTGTCTATGGTGGATGAATAGGAAATTTGAAGAGGAGGTCAGTTGGATAGGCTTTTTTTGTTCAGTGAGGCTTGGCGCATCCTTTACTACAATGTTTGCGCCTAAAGTCAAAAGGTCTATATTTCTAGGCACCCTTGCCGTAACAGGATGACTTGTGTTTTGTATGGTAACTGCAAAATGAAGGTAGTACCCATAAGACCTTCAGAGACCACCTGGGATACTGTCAGAAATTTGCCTTTGTGGAATTTTGAGCCACTAATATAAGCTATTTTATTTCATTTCGTCTTGTTCTGTAGAGCCCAAAGATTTAACAGTAGAACTTATACAAGTGGTCATTTTGGTTGGATAAATAGTTGAATCTCTATGGCTAATACACAGAAGAATACTTAGGAATCCAAGAAAAATGACTATTGTATAAGACCCTTAGACACAACTCCTGTATCATCTCTCCACTCTACCTTTGACATAGTTCACTTCTTAAATTTTGTCTTCTTACTCAAGTTTCACTTCCTTCTCAGTTGTGAGACCAAAGTGACAATTCCCTATTCATATTAATCTTTCAGTTCATTCATGATTCTTACATGACATGACTTTTTTCTCCCTTTTCCCCCTTCATAATCTTTTAGTTTATTTTCCGGTTACTAAGAATTCAATTCTTTTTGTATGACTATTCAAATTTCGTGGTGCTGAATGTGGGTGGCCCACCTGAGGAAAGTTGGCAGCATAAAAAGGAGACCTGGAGAGGAAGAGTAGTGCTGTGGGTTCTCGAAAGTGAGTGTTATTGTTTGGAGCTATCGGTTCTTTTGGAGCTGTTGGTTCTCCTGGAGGAGTTTGTCATGCTGGCTTCCCTGAAATGAACTCAGCTGTTGTCATCAGAGGAGCTTGGGACCTTGTTGCTGAGAATGGCTGTGGTTCACTTTGGAGGAGCTCTGGTCCTTACTTTGAGCATTGCTTCCTAGCTCTGGAGGGGAAGACATGCACTGTTCAATCTCCAGGAGAAGCTTGTCATGATGGCTTCCTGATATGAATTCGGCTGTTCTATCCTTTGGAGGAGCTGGGACCTCATTGTCACTGAGGATGGCTGTGGTACTTTTTAGGGGAGCCCTTGTCCTTATTTTGAGCATCGTTTTGGTTCCACTGCAGAGCCCTCAACCTACTAGCACAGATCATTCACTTCACTGGCATAGACTTTGTAGCTTCCACTGCTGATCTTTGGGTCTTCTTAGGACAGATCCATGCAATAGACTTGCATGAGTCATTGTTGTGGGCTCTAGGTTTTCAGCTGAACTCATGCAGGTTATTGCCATGGAATCCAGGCCCTCAACTGGATTTTCTAGGTCTTTAGTATTGTGGACAGATTTCCTGCACTTTCTTTGTATTTGACTCCTTGGGTGACCATTATAAATAATACTATAAACTATGTGTCCTGTATGTAATTGTTCTCCTTGCAACCTCTGACTACAACAAGCAGTAAACAATGATAGTTATAACTACTATGAAAAAAATAAAGCAGCGCAGGAAGGGTCGGGCTTGTTAGGGATGTGTGTGGTCTTACACTCAGACTTGGGAAAGACTTCTATGCCCAGGAGATGTTTCATCTGGATGGAATGAGGCTGTGAGCCTGGGGTGGAGGCTCAAGCTGAAGGAAGAATAAATAGTAAAGTTTTCAGGTAGACCCATGCTTAAAATATTCCAAAAACTGAGGACACAAGGAACAGAAGACAATGACATCCGTGGACACAAACAAGGGACAAAAGAAATCAGCGACTTAGAAACGGCTCTACATTTCTGGGCCCAGCATCTCTGAAGCCAGGACTGCCCTCTAGGGAACAGGGGGCCTGTCAGTCATTAAGCCAATTTGAGGTATGTTTGTTTGCAATTAAAAGACTGATGTTGATTCTCTAAATATTTACAGTTCTTAAATTCACTAAGATAGGTTAAGATTAGGGTTATTTTGGTGGTAGACATTTCCAGATAACTTTGAAGTTCCCAGAAACAGCCATGGACTCTGAAGTTGATTTCTCTGCCTCTTTGTCTCTCTACTCAGCTCCAAGATTCAATTATCTTATTTCATAGCATAAAGAGGAGCTTGAAAATGAAACATAATGACTGCACCTACAACAATCACTTAATATATGTTCAACAGATGGATGAAAAAAATGAATAAAAAACTCCCATACTAACAAAAAGTATAACATTATTAAGAGGAAAGAACATTCTTCTTTCTACCAGGAAACCACTCATGAGCACACTATAATGCCCTCTTAATTATATGGTAACTCAGATCCTTTGCTGATCCTCAATGATCGCATCAAGGCCAGTGAGGGACACATTTTATGGAAGCAGGGACACAATGAAGTTTTTAAATTGTGGAGATAGTAGATAGAAGATAGATGGCAAGATATTTTGCCATTTGAACTGTATAATTAAATAGCATTCAGCACACTCATGGTGTACAACCATTACCACCATCCATTCCCAGAACTTGTCATCTTCTAAAACTGGAACTCTGTACCCATTAAACAATGACCCTCTATTCTATATTCTTCCCATCCTCCACTGACCATCATTCTACTTTCAGTCTCTGTGGTACTTTACACAGGTAGAATCATACCATATTTGTCTTTTGTACATGACTTTTCTCACATAATGTCTTCAAGTTTCATTAATCATGTGGTATCACATGTTAGCATTTCTTTCCTTTTTAAGACTGAATAATATTTCCATTCCACATGAAATTCCACATGCTATTCAACCACTTACTCAATAATGGACACTTGAATTATTTCTACCTATTTGTTGTTGTGAATCATGCTGCTATGAATATGGGTGTATATATTTGAGCTCATGCTATTAATTCTTTTGAGTAAATACCAAAGTAGGCTTGTTGGATCACATGATTTTATTTTGAATTTCATTCACAATCATGTCTATATCTTCTTCCTTTCATTCTTTAGGATGTGCATTTTCATTTTAATTCATTAGCAGTGAAACTTGAATCCAATGAAGTAATATTTCAATTATCTTAAAAACATCATTTTAGGAAGTAAATACCACAAAATAATTTAATTTGACAATTTTTAAATCTGCTGCAAAGTATACACGTTCCATTTGTTTCAAACAAGCCATTATAGATTCTCATAGAAACTTCATCCTGTGGGGCATTTCTGAATGTGATTGTTTTAGAATCTCAAACAGAAAAAAAAAAAAAAAGATCTCAAAACATAGCACACCACCCAAGATAAATTGAGTAAGACTTAATTACTAAATTATCAAAGACATTTTAATAGATTTTGGGGGGAGAGAGAATTCTTCTTACTATTGTTATTACCAGTATTCAGTTGACTTCAGAGCTTCTGAGCCTGGAGTCTAGATGAAAAATTAAAGCTTTTCTTTGGACTCACATACCTCTAAAATGCTGATAATCATAATTATACAAATATAAGTTGCACCTGTCTATTGCTCGCTTTGTGCCAGTTACCACAAAAGTATCACACTGGACCGCAGAAAATACAATAGATTATAAGATTGCTTTTTATATTATCATAGTAGTGGTGTGTGCAGCTGTCACTGATATTCTTCCTTTAATAACAGCACTCCCGAGTTTTAACAGGGCAGACAACTGTCTCTTGGATTTCATTCCAAGTTTTCCATACTGTGCCCCCACTGTGCCAGTCAAATACGAACCCAGGACATTAGAGAAGAGAAATAAACTTCAGATTTGTATAAGGCATCACACTTTTGGGCATGCGTTTTTGTACTTAGGCTGTAAGCTTACTATTCATTCCAATTCATTTTACAGATGAAGACATGTTAGTTAATCCGCCTAACCCAGTAAAGCTTTGCATACCACAGAGGTTACCCCAAAGTCTGTGCTGCTTCATATCAGTGAGCGTCACAGGCATCACCATTAGCATTCTGTAAACACAGCAATTTCTACAAAACAAAAGCCTCAGCTTGTTGCATACATCAAGGTGGCAGGAACAACAAGACAAATCAAGTAAGGAGGAGCTGAATTAGTTAGGCCATGTGACACAGAACATAATCTCTGTATTGGCTAGAGACCAAATTCAGGAATTTGAGACTGGCTTTAAGAGTTACATGGTATGCCTAAAAAATGAGGTGAAGCCATGACTGTCAGGGCCCATAAGCAGTTCTGCTAAGAGCACTCAAATGCTTAAAAAGAATTCTGCAGTGATCCCTATCATTCTTGTGGTGTAGAGCCTAAAATCTTTAGCTTTCTCTATAGGATCTACCCAATCTCTACCTAACTTACCTTTCTAGTGTCAGCATCTGCCCATCCCAAGAGTAGTGAGTTGCTCTTCTTTGAATATACAGTGCTTTCACTATTTTGTCTTTGCATGTCTTCTGAATTGTGCTAAACATGTTAAACATAGTCTCAATTCTGTGACTTCCTCACTCAGTAAAATCCTATTTACCTCTTGGGACCCTTTTTAAGGATTGGTATTTTTGTAAAGTCCTTCCTAATTCACCCAGGCTTGGTTAAGGATAACTTCTATGTGCTGCAAGGCATTGCTCACAAATTCTTTAACATACCGTATAAAGTATTACAAACTTTCTGAAAGTAATGCATTAAATTTCTAATCTCAGCACTCAGGAAAGTGCCCAGCATAGTTAGTCACTACATGAAAAACTGCTGGATAAAGCAGGGATTATAGTAAGGTATGGCTATTAGATTGAAATAATATGTTAAATAAGTATAACTTATTATACAATTCATATTAGATCTGATAAGTGATAATTTACTGTATTATTGGATTTTATATCTAGACATATTGAAAAATACTGATGCTTTCATGTCCAGCTGTTATGGTTGATACATTGTGTCAACTTGAACACTTTAGAAGTTTAACTGAGAGACTCAGGAGGGAGCCGGGATTCGGAACTCTTACTTTGTAAACATCCTCATGCTGTGCAAAGGAGGGCAAGGAGATTTTGTGAGTGCTACACCTGCCCTGGAGTGGGGGGTGGCTTGTGTGCAATATAAGGAGGAGAAGAGGCTTGCGCTTTTCCCCTTTTGCTCTGGCTGCTGCCTTGAATTGTTGCCCCCGTGCCATGCTACCCTGCCTTGGAGCCAGCTGATTATGGACTGAAATCTGCACAGTGAACTAAATAAACCTTTGCTTTCTTCATTTTGGGTGTCAGGTGTTTCATCCCAGCAATGAAAGAAAAGTAACCAAGACACCAGCTAAATGTTTAGATTCCCAACAATAAGATTCTATCTATGATGAGAAAAATAATTTGATTGCAATGAAAAAATACACTTTTTTATTGAATGTTGCAATTAGAGAAAAAAAGACAAAATGTAGTTGTTGAACAGCAATATGTGAAGAAAACAACTTGCTGAACTTTTGTTATTTGGTTGAGTGTTGCTATTTAAAAAATGAGTTGTTTGGGGTTCTTTTTTAGAATTTCTTTCATTTCCATAAGTTAAAACACATAGCAACAGCAGCAATTTATGAGCTACTAATAAAAAAACTATAAATTAAAAGCTACCCATTGGGACCCTATTTATAGAGTGAGGGATATTAATAACTAATGCTGTTGATTAGTATGTAAAACAACTAAAATAGTAAAATGTTAATCTAAGAGTAACTATGAAAATTAAACTTCAATAATATCATGATATTTAACTCTTT
>RJWT010017381.1:0-19368 GCA_004365215.1 Cuniculus paca | reverse complement strand
TTATCTAGCAGCTGTTGAATTGTTACTTCTGAGTCCTTGTTATTTTTAAGAGCTCTTTCCTTTTGTGATCACAAGCTGCAAACCTGTCTTCAAGGTTTGAAAGTCTAGCTTCAATTTCTTTCAAGTAATTTTGTCAGCTTTCAATGGAGTTTTTAATTTTCTGGATATCTCTTTGAATCTGTTTCATGCATTCTAAATCTCTTTTATATTGTTCATTCATGGTTTCCCTCATTTTCCTATACTCCTGTATTTTTTTATCTGTGTCTTCTTTAGAGATGCTTAGTATTTCTTTTATTATGGTTTTCATTTCTTCTTTTACCTGGGATAGAATTTGTTCTAATTTCTCTTATGGCTTCATGAAGTTGTTTCTTCACTTTAGTTGATATCACTTCAGTCATTTCAAGTGTGCGATTGTCAATCTCCGTGTTTACCTCTTGCAGACTTGTGTTGCTTAGGTTGGATGCCAGAGATTGCCCTCTCCCTCTTTGTCTTGGCATATTCCTGGTTTCTTCCACACACCTGAGTAGTGTTGTCCCAGGCACCCTGGCACTGGCCACAACTTCTCCCAAGCAAGACTGTTCGGCTTTTCTGGCCAGTGTTGGCTATGTACATCCGATGGTGGGCGCCTGTGTCTCTGCACTGAGCTGGGTACCAAGCCACCCAGAGTTTGCATGGGAGCAGACTTGGTCAGGCCCTGTGAATCTAAGCTGTTTAGGAACCTATGTGATATTGTCTGAAATGCACATGGGAGTGGGCCTGGGTCCATACAGCTTCCACGGGTCTGCCCACAGTCTGGAGCTGCCTAATGACTGGTTTTTCTGGCCTTAATCCACCAACTTCCGTGGGTCCGCCCATAACCTGGTGCTGCTGGCAGAAGTGGGTTGCAGTCTTGGTCCCCGGCGTAACCTGCCCGACTTCAAGATGGTACCCGGCCAATCACTCTGTCCCGTAGGGGGATGAAGTCCCCTGCACTCACCACCAACCAGCACAGATCTCTGCATCCACCACTCTCGTTCACCCCCCTGCCTCTCTGCAGAGACCTCTGGGGTCAATCATGGCTGCCATCGTGGCCGCGACCAGGACCGCACATCTTCAAGCTCAGCAGCTCTTCTGGCAGGGTGAATCTGGCTCCAGGCTAAGGCGCTGCCAGCCTCCACCTTCTTCTTCATTTAAATTGTTTTTATTCTCTTTGTGGGCTTCAATTCATATTTTAGATTCTTCCTGGGTCCAGGAGACCCAATTCTTTCCTTCTTATCCTCTCCATGCTGTTGTATTCCAGCATCTGAACTGTTTCTCTCAGAGAGACTGTTTACTGTGCTGCTTGCTATTCTGCCATCTTTGATCCTCCTCATGGAAAGTGTTTCTCCCCAGCTAATTTTTAAACTCCGTGAGACAAAGGACTTGCTAGTTTGGTAATTATTGTATTCTTTCGTAACTCTGTGCCTAGAGCAGAATGAATGAATGTAGTATATCTATAGCAGAGTTTTTCAGAGGTCTACTATCCATTTGTGTGTATCTGTGGCACACTCATACCCATTTTTAAGGTATTGTGTATGGCTGCTTTCTTGCTAAAACAATAAAATTAAATTCAGAATAGATATTATATGGTGTGTAAGTCCTGAAAATTACTATCTGGTCCTTTACAAGAAGAGTTTGTCAACCTTTGGCCTAAAGGATTGAATTTGAGGAGCTAGAAAGAGTGCAACTAAGGAGTTTACATTTCTTGAAAACTGGAAGAATGGAAAGACAAACTGAGCAAGAGAAACGAGAGAGATTATCACATGTAGGGGTAAAGAATGTGGATTCAAGAGTCAAAATGATTTGCTTTGCCTCCCTTACTAGCTGTGAACTTTGATCAGTTTATCCTCTGTAATATTAATTTTCTTACCCATGACAAGAAGTTGTATAACAGCTTACTCCCCCTGCCATTGTAACAGTATGATTGGAAGTATGATCTAGAAGAACTGATATAGGAGAACTTGAAAGTTAACTGACTGTGAAATACAAAATGTTTCAATAGATGAATATTCGCCATCTACTTGAAATTAAATTAAAACATAAGTGTATGATGACAGCAGGCTCAGCTGCTTGTGTTTAACAGTTTAGGATCAGGCAAATCCAACATGGGAAGTTGGATTTACACAGATAGAGAAAGGGTAAAGGGATAAGGGCTGAAGAGACAACCATGATACTCTAAGCTGGAAACAGCAGAACTGGAGATTCAAGGACTTTTTATAGGGAAAAAGGGCCAAGACCTTCCCATGAGTTGCTGAGGATAGAGGGAAATTGAATAAAAGAAAACTGAAAAGGTTACGGATTATAGACCACCACAAGTGAGGTATTCTAATGCAGTACTTCAAAGAAGAATTAGTTCTGAGTGATGGTAAGTGCCAAGATGAAATTCAGAAGTAAGATAGCCAACGTGGAATACAGGTTCATGTGGAAATGTGGTGGTTGAAGAAAATTTAAATGTGAAATAGGGATGCTAATGTTTCTTTCATGGAGTTTACTAAGGGCAAAACTTATTTATGAGAATAGCCTATCAACTGAAATGTACTTTATAAATATTCTAAAAATTCACTATGCTTAAAAATTCTTCAGTATGACATGGCTGTTTAAATATAATATTTTTAAAAATTATGATTTGTATACCTTTTGAGGGACACTAAGTTTATTGGACAGGTCTTTTTCCCAAATTCTTTGTAATATTAATTGTACTGTGCACATTTGTGCCTGTTTTCATGACAAAGATGCTTGTTATTTGAATTTAGCTTTGTTCATATTTTTATTAAATTTCTGTTTTAGTATTTGTTCATGAAAGTGAATATCTGGAAGATTTCAGAAAGGGAATAAGCTGGACATTTCCAGATGTTAAGAATTGTAAATGTGAGCTGTGGAAAGACAGCTTAATCTTAATGTGTTCCAGCCCTGACTTGAGGATACCCGTTATGATAGAGGGCCTTCGCACTACATACGAACTTTTCAGAGTGGACTTTTTAAATCGCTTTTTTTTTTCTTTTTTGAAACAGAGTCTTGCTTATGTCTTAAGACTGGCCTTGAGCTCTTGGCAAACCTCTTGCCTCAGCCTCCTGAGTTCTAGAATTACAGGTGTGAGCCATCACGCCAAGCTTAAATCATTTATTAATTGATTTTTGAGGTGGTTTCTAATATACTACCCAGCAGGAAGCTATTGAACAAACTGCTCCTTTCTTTAACATTTTATATTTTTTCATTTTGTGACTCTCAGAGAGATGTCCATATTGAATTTAAAACATCAGTGTTACATGATTTTGAACCATTATGCAGAATTAATAGAAATCAGAATTTGAAGAAAAATAATGCTAAATCCAAATCATCAGATAAAACGGACATGTAGGAATTAAGGTGAAAATTTCTATCAACCAAGGTGAGGAATCCAGAGATCAAGGCCTGGGGTACATCATAATTAATATCTGTAGCCCAGAAAATCTGAGAAGCCAAGAGCAGGATTCAAGAAACCCTGAAGATCTGGCAGAATATTCCTCCACATCTGCAGCTCAGCACTACCGGGGCATTTAAATAGTTCATTTTTACCCCAGCTAAAATATAATTTGCACACATATTGGTGCTTATTTCCTCATTGGAATTTCAAAGTATTATTGTCTCAGGAAACGTAAAGATAGGTTTGAGAAAAATGTGTCTCATTTCTGACTAGATAAAACCAAGTTCTGACTAAAAATGACCAAATGTGAATTTCTTCATACCAAAATTGTGTCCTTATGAGACATTTTCTCCATATGTTTCTTTTTTACCTTTTAAACTATATGCTTTTGCCATTATGCATACAGATGTAATATTTTCCCCACTTTGGGCACAGAAATTACATTTCACTGCCCATAAAAATAATTATGTGATCATTATAGCCATACCATGTAAATAAATATTTTTATATTGAATCTTTAGAGGGACTTTTTCTTATTTTTGAAACAGATGTGTCATTGAAAGATATTATTTTATGAAAAATATTTGGTTAAAGAATAATGTACTGTATCATGGTCTAAAATAATCTACACAGGTTTTGGTTTAAAATTTATTGTAACTCTGTTGAGCATTTCCTTAGGGAATCTCCCTTGTCATTCTCTTTAGATCTTTTGTCTTACATTGCTCAGATTCCATGGAAAGGATTTTTTCCAACTTCTATTCTATTATTAACTTTGTACCAGTATTAGATTTCTGTGAGTGTTCTTTGAGCTAAAAAGCAGAAGATTGGGAAAGAAGGTCTCCATGTTGAGTATCTAAGTTTCACTTAATTTTATTTTCATCATAGTAGTCTTGCCCCCATTTATGCCAGGTGTCCTACAGCCCAGAGGCTCTCTTCGGAAAACATGCCTTTAGTATTTTTCCAAATTATCTGCCAGCAGGAGAGGGAAACAGTTTTGAGTTCTAACTACTTCTCAGTAGATTTCTGACCAGCTTTCTAGTGCCTTCCATTGGAGAGTTTTGCTCTATCAGCCCGGTCACTTCTAAACCATTTCTGCTGGCTAACAGTTCATCCATCTTTCTAAAGTTGGCTAAATCAGTTGCCATTTGCCATCTAGAAGCCTTGCAGCTTCTCCAGTTTTGTTGCTACCCTATTCTGGGGGAGGGGGGTTCCTCTATGTCTCTCTCATTTCCTATTGTTTTAGTAGCATGTGTTGGCTGTCGAGGAGAGGGACTGCTAATTTTGTGTTCATTCTCCCATTTTAAATAGGGACTCCGCCCTACCTCCTTATCTGGCATATGCTTTTCCTTTTCAGTTGCCCTCCCTTCTGAGTTCTGGGACTTTTCACATCAGTCCTTCAGTGCTGTGCTCAGTAGCTGCATGCTCTAAAGGCCTTGAGTGGTGCCTAGGTAAATTTGCCCTTCCCCCTACTACTTCTCATTTTTGTACATCATCTGATCTATTTATTTAATAGTCTACAAGGATTAAAATTATTTCATTATATTGCCCTCATTTACTAGTTATATATAGTAATTCTAATTAAATTTAACAAATTATTGTATTAGTAGAGGTCATTCTTTGATAAAAGGCTGATATTTGTAACCATAACAAAAGCATAGCACAACTAGTAACTTCTGTTTAGGTTAAAAACATATTATACACAAATACAAATAAAAAAAAACATACACAAATACAAATTGAGTATCCCTTATTCAAGGTGTTTGGGAACAAAAGCATTTTCCTGTATATACATATTGAGATGTTCATTTATATTTCATATACTCTTACACACATGACTTGCAAGTAATTTCAGATAGCATTTTTAGCATCTGGCTGCAGCTTGTCACCTAAGGTCAAGTATGGAATTATCCACTTATGATGTCATGTCAGTGCTAAATATTTTTCAGATTTTGGAGCATTTTGGATTTTGGATTTTTTTTTTGTTAGGAATGCTTAACCTCTATGTGTTTCTAAAATTTTATGATCTTTAATATCCTGTTAACAATGCTAAATATTAATCCCTCTTTAAAACCACTAGTCCAAAGATAAGCTTTCTCTGTGATTTACTGAAATTTTAGTTTTTAACCTCAAAATATAAGCCATCGTGGAAGTTTATTTTGAAGCTCACATTTTTATGAAATTTCAATTTTCCCCCACATTTACTCCCTTCTCTACAGTGAAATTTAAATCAAGGTTGTACCAAGCTATGTACAAGGAGCATGTTCAAGTTACATTTTGGTAGTGGTAGAAATGTCTTTCTAATTTTGCTAATTCATTTTATGAAGAGCTTAGAGGTGTCATTATATCCCTAGGAAATGTGGAATATACATTTAATCTTAAGGCTCTAAGAGCCAGTGCGATAAAGTAGATTTACTTTAGTTTATTTGGGGGAAATATGTCTGGACAAAGTAATTTAGTATAACCATATGAAAATAAGTCACTACAGTATAGTTAATTTAAATATTTAAGTATTTAAAACATTGTGGAATATTTTCTGCCCGCTTGATTAGAAATGTCTCCTTACAGTCAGAATAATAGTAAAAATATGGTGATTACTGATAATACCTAACTTTTACTCTTCAGCTGGTTCAATCTGGTGGTGTTCATAGAATCTATAGAAACTCTTGAAATCATACAGTTGCAGAGTTGGAAGGGTGTATAGAGTTCCTCACATCTAAACTTCTGGTGAATTTACTTTGAAAGAACCAGAGATAGAGATAGCCTCAGACACTATATTTGAATAATGATCTATCTGGTAACTGAATATCTGTATAATTCTCTGATTTGAATTCTCTTTCATCTGTTTAACAACTCTGGTGAATCTGTCTTGATACATTGACTAATCCAGTCATGGTATCTTCCCTACACAGAGCAGCTATATTTTTGTACAGACTTTTATTTTAAATTACGTATACGAGCATGGCATTTGAGTAATAGATAACTTATTGCAATTTTAATTATTTGCAGTGATGATTCAAAATTGTAAGAAAATTATTGTACTTTATTTTCATTTTTTCGGTGCCGGGAATTGAACTCAGGACCTTGTGCTTGCCAGGCAGGTGCTGTGTCACTGAACTATATCCCTGGCTCCAAGAATTTTATTTTTACAACCCATATTGTGTTCTAAATAATCAAAAACAAGAAACATGTAGGCTTTCAACAATTGTTATTTATTGTGGTCTTATTTATGATTATTCATAAAGAAAACAAACCAAAAGATTGAAAAGAATAAATATGGTGTTGGTGAAATTTTGAATATCTTTGCTACACGGCATATATGATACTGTATCGTTGGTCATTCATCAAATCTATTCTGATCTAGGTTTTATCCAAATAAGGATATTTAAAGTTTAGCAGGCTACTACTCAACTGAGTGATTTAGGAAACATTATAGGGAGAATGTTCCTTTAGAGGGATAAAATATAGATACAGCTGGAAGCACTGAAAGAAGCTGTAAGGTTTAATTTCAGGAGTAAACCATAAAGAAGTTGAGCTATATAATTATGTTCAAAGAAAGAGAACCACTCTGTGATCAGTGGAAGTTTATATGGTGAAGCAGTATAATTAGAACTGGTGCAATTTCTATGCCTGTGAGGTGTGATGAGGGAAAAACAATTTTTGTCTGAAGTAAATCTTACATTAATCTTATTTAGCACCTGTGGGATCCACCAAGGATTATCATATTTAGAAAACCAATTGAAGAATGGAATAAAATCAGATTTTAATTTTTATTAACTCTTAATTTTTTAAATTGAGAAATTAAAATGTTATGTTCCAAACATATCAAAAGCATCACTGCCACCAGCATCATAAGAAAGCATTTACTGTTGTGTCTCCTTGTGTAAAGATCTGTAAAAGATTTCAAAGCCTCAAGAGTAGGTGAAACAATTCAATGGCACTTACTCCTTTTTTAAAATCTCATAGAATATTATTATTTTTCAAATAAGGAAACTGACATACCAATTATTTCTCTAAATTCTTTCACCTAGCAAGTAGATTGAGCTGCAGTCCACACTTGAATCCATAACCATCTCATGCTCTTATTCATTGTGTCATCAAAATGAGTTACAGAATTCTCTTTTTGGAAAGTTTTCAAGGACAGTAGTATGCTGCTATCTTAAAATTGATGTCAGTAACCTGAGAATTTCACCTCATATGCAAACACAGGGTCAGACAACCACAGGTTCTCTTTCTGTACCAGCTAACCTGTTGTGTGATGATTTCAAGATGTGGACAAAAGCCTAGAACTTGGCAGGATCTATTGGAGGATTACTCAAGAATATTTATTACTTGTTTCAGGAACAGCATCTGTTGCAGTTGCAGGTCTCCTTGCAGCTCTTCGAATAACCAAGAACAAACTATCTGATCAAACAATACTATTCCAAGGAGCTGGAGAGGTACCTGCCTTGTACAATAGTTCTCCTAAACTAATGAACGTATTATTAGTTTTTTAAAACATGCAAGTTAGTTTTATCTACTTATTAATTCAAGGTTTGAAGCATTCTTTCTTGTTTTTGGTATATTACAGCTCCAGGCATTATTGGAATCTCAAATGAAGTGTTGAGGAATGTTAATTTTTCATAGGAGACTTTAGCATGGATGTATAAAGCTTTTTCAAATTTTAAAATTTTAAGATTAATATTAACTGTTGCCATAGGTTTTTCTTACACATATTTAAGGTGTCATGCAGAAAAAAATGTATGATTATATATGTAAACCTTTAGGTATCTAAGCTAATATATCTGATGCTGGCTTTTAGTATCCTTCAGTGACAGATTCTTTTTTTTGTTTTAATTAGACTTCAAGTCAATGTGCATATATATATATATATATATATATATATATATATACATTTTTAAGAAAAAATAAAGACAAAAGAGGTGAAATGTAACTTAATCAGATCATATAGAACAACATGTGAAATCTTTGTTTTTAAATTAGAGACTTATAGTTTATTATAACTGTTTGTATGTAAAAGACCAAAACATTTTAAATTGTTGGAAAAAGACTGCAGAAAGATCAAGACCAAATTATGCTGTTTCCTGTTATTGTCTATAAACATTTGAAAGAAGGAAACTAGATCTGAGTAATAATAATGCACCCTCAAAATTGAATTTAAAATGGTAGTGTTCCTGTGGGAAAAATGTCAAGATCTATATATAAAATTATAGAATGCAATAAATGGTGAAATACTTTGCAGCTATATATGTAATTGTGTTAAAATTCTAAAGTTTGCATACTTTAGATTTTAAAAATTAATACAATTATATACAACATAATATATTACTTTGGTTAGAAATTTGTATATGTTGTATTAATTTTTATTTTGTGTATTAATTTTGCTTAAGACTAAATACAGGAACTAAGACTGAAATGCCAAGATATAAATACACAAAAATATTTAGAATGTAAGTCACATATTTACTTTCAATTTGAAATGAAAACCAAGCCTAAATAACATCTTTAACACTTGAGTTATTTTACATAGTTTTATATACGAAGTGTGATCAAAATATATGGTAAGTGCTTAAATTAGAAAGAATGTATTACAGTAAAAGACACATTGCCATCAATCCCCTCAAATTACTTTCCCATGCTTTCAACATGCTTATGCCATCCTTCTTGCCACTTGCAGAAGTAGTTCGGGGAGTCCTCTTTTGTAATTGTCTTCAGGAGGTGTGATCAAAATTACTGTGTGCCATCCAATAGAAAGGCAGGCTTATAAAAACATGGCAGTGTATCCTTATCCACATTATTCACTCAGTGTAGAACCATCTGACTTGTGACTGTTCTCTAAAGTCAGCATGACTATGAAAGGTAAACTTTTTCAGTCCATGGAGGTAGCCATGACAACACAAGTAAAGACCCTGAAGAAAAAAGATGTTAAGAACTGCTTCAGAAAGTGGCAAGAAAAACGAGATCAGTATGTTTGGAATAAGTGGTAGTATTTTGAGAGTGATTAGTGGCAATGTATATTTTACTGTAATAAGTAAGCATTCACCTCTTAATTTTAGTAGACCTCTGAATTTTTAAAGGATTTTGATGAATAGCACAGACCAGTGCTTGATACTCAGCAGGAAAGAAGTATTTTTGGTTGGAGGAGGCAAAACTGGTACTTGTTCGTTTTTGGAAAGATACTGTGATTTTATACCATATCACAAACTTCACCAAATACAAAGAAAGTTGATTTCTTTAATCTTGCAAGACATGTCATAGTACTGTCTTCATCTAAATTAAGAGAATAAATAAATGCTATGCATTTTTTGTCAGTTTCATTCTTTTGCCTAATTGGGTAAGTTCCTATCCAAATTACCAGGCATTATTCTCAAATTCAGTGAAGAGGTTTTACCTAACAAAACATTGCAGTTCAATAAGTAAGGTTGTTCAATTCATCATTTTCCTGTTGAAGCAAATCTTGATTGTATTAATAAGAGTAAAATACTGGCCATGAAGGTTATCGCATATCTCTGGCTAAATATCAAAACATAGTAGTAGTAGTTTTGTGGTTGTAATAAAGAGTAAATAATTGCCATTTGATTCAACTCAAATATGACAAAACTACATTTTCCTCAGTGGGAATGAATGAATACCACTCCTAAACTCAATAGACAACCCTTTTGTGCTTTCTAACTAATAAAATCAAAGAGATGAAATGTAACTCTTGGTAAGATCATGTAGAACAACTTGTGAAATCTTTGTTTTCCTGACCTCTTTTTCAGGCTGCCTTAGGGATTGCACATCTGATTGTTATGGCCATGGAGAAGGAAGGTGTGACCAGGGAGAAGGCCATCAAAAAAATATGGTTGGTTGACTCAAAAGGATTAATAGTAAAGGTAAGAACTTACCATTTTAACCAGAATTAAAAATCAGTTTGCCATGTTGAATGATCTTCTGAAAGACTGCTTCTGTTTTCACTACCTCGCTTTACATTGCATTGGAAGATTAACCACTAGACATGAATGTTTATCTCATACAGATATATAAGTACTGATACTCTCCTAAATTAAGAATACTGTGGCTCAGGAAATTTGTAAAGGCCCCTTAAAACTCTATTAATTGTGAATCTACTTGAATTAACTTCAATTTCTGAATGAGGTAGTTTAATAGAGATGAAACACTTAAATACAGCATCTTTTAAAGAGCTGTCAAACTGCACACTAGCTGGAAAGGAAGAAGGGGAAAAATCAACTCTTTAACTGCAACTTTCTCACAACAAAATTCTTAAGGATTTGATAGAAAAATCTTGAGCAATGCACTTTAATAAATGGGCTGCTTTAATTTATATGTACCTCAGTTTCCCCAGCTTTAATAGAGATAACAGTATCTACTTCATAGGGTTGTTGTGGAACTGAATAAGATTAAGTAGGTATCTGATCATATTGCTATATAGACATAAGGCATTGTTATTATGTGCACCACTTGTGCATATCAATCACTCTTCTTTAAATTGCTAGAAAAGATACATATAAATCTTTCTGTGTGAAGATAAGTTTTAAGTATTAAACAATGATAAATGGTGTCTTCTGGAATATAATACAGACATAAATGTCAATATATGGAAATTCTCTGGGAAACTGTTTTTTGTATCTTGAGCTTTAAAAAGTTTATGCGTCTGAGCAAGTAGTTTTCATTTTAAGAATCTTATAGAGATATATACAATATTATATTTATGAAGATGTTATCACACCATGGTAGTTACAATAGTGTTATATTACCTAAATAAAGGGTAATTGTGAAATAAATTGCAGAATAGCTACATGAGTGTATTATATATGTTTATAAATGTTTTCAAAGAGCAACAGATGATTTATTTAAAGAATTCGTAATATAATGCTAGCTGAAAAAAGCAATACACCATGTTATGTGTAACTTTTGATTTGAAAATATATATGAAAGCAATAGAAGGAAATACATCAAATGCATTTGACTTTAAAATTTTTATTATATTATTATTGTTATTTTTTGCTGTGCTTGGGATTGATCCAAGGGCCTTGTGTATATTAGTGCTTCACTTTTGAGTTAAACTTATATTATGTTAGTGCCTTTTTTTTCTTTAAAGAGAAAAAATAAAAATAACAATAAAACAGAGTTTCAAAACAGGTTAGTAGGAGAGTTACAAAATTAATACATTGACTATTGTTGTCTTGTTGTCTTCTTTTGCCTTAAAGGAAGAAAATAGTATACATATAACTTTTTGAAACAAATATATACATATAAAGATAATTTCAGTGTCACTTTATTGGTTTAAAAATTGCCATTACTTTGGTGAATCAGCATAACTATAGAAATTATTGATTGTGATCACAGAAAGTACATTGTGGTCATAAAATAAGGATGTTTACTGAATGAAATTGTCTTAGGTCAGGTGTTATTCTAGACTCTGGGAAACAATAAGACCCTGCACTCAGGAAGCTCACAAACTAGTGGAAAAAACTGAAACTACAACTCAGCAAATGTTTTGGTACTACTAACTGCACTAAAGACAAGAGAGGAAATTCTGAGGAAGATCCAGAGACCAGGTGTTTATTAAACTGAGTTGGAAAGGAAGAATTCGAAATTAATCTGAAGTCTTTATATATACCTCGACTTTCCCATATCTGGAACAGAAACTAGAGATTATGGTGACAAGTTAGTTCACTGAGTTTTGATCGAAACTAAGGATCATGATTTTCAAAATTCCTATATAATATCTAATATATATCTGACAGCCAATACTTTGTTAAATTAAAGAATTAATGAATGGCTTTCCAGCCAGAAAAACCTGCATGTGCAAAAGGAAATATTTTGATATGAGACATTTAAGGATTAGGCTGGAAAGGAAGCAAATGATAAGTGACACAGGATCTTTTGAATCTTGACATGACCAATTAAAGAATGATTTGCAGAGGGATTTGCGCCTTTAGGCAATCCTATGAAATTGTAGATCATCATTTAAAATAAGGGAGCTGAGAAAAGGAAACTAGTTTAAAGCTGTTGCAATATTACAGATAAAAATTAGTTGTGGTTTGACCGTAGAATTGAGAGATGCTTGATTCAGTAGATAGTTAGGAAATACAACTGGCATACTTAAATATTGATTAAATATGGAAGGAGAAATATGATAGAGGAATAGGGTAGAGGTTGTGTAAGTAAGTGATGCAGCCATAAAGTAAAAATGAAAAAAGTTTAAGTGGAAGATAATGAGATAAGTCTTATACAAAACAAGTTTAAGGTTTCTGTGGAGAGTTAAAAATGAAAATGTCCTCCTGGCAGCTGTGCATATAGCACTGACCTTCACATGAGGATCTGGGTTGGAGGTACATAAATAGTTGGACTCATGGAAAAAGCTCTATAAATTGTGTTGTCCTTAGGGATGTAAAACATTCAAGAATTCCAAAAGTGGGAGTCTGTGCTGTGGTTTAACTTTGTGATTTTTAATGGTATTTTAATGTGAAATCTATATAAAAACACACAGATTTTAGCATCTCAAATGCGCAAATACTTTTAACATATATTCACTGGACTGAGATGCCAAAATCCAAGGATTATAATACTTGGAATAACTATAGTTGTTGGCTAGACCTAATCAGTCATTCTTATTTCATATCCTTGACTTGCCAAAATAAAGAAACATATATTATGCCTGCCAAGATAAAATTACATTTTAAAAAGTCTTTATATATTTAATAGCTTGGGTAGAATTTAATATAAAAGAGATATATTAAGTTCAATTAATCAGTTTTTTCATGTTTTTAAACAGTCACAATCCTTGTATTGGTCTTAATTTTTGAACCATTAAATATTTAGAATAACTAAGAAACCAGTTTAATCTTGCCTTCAAATTTACATGATTAGTTTGTGTTTATTATCCTTTACCCTTAATGCTTTTACATCTCCTAATAATAATATCATTTATTTTTAACTTATTTATAATATATGCAAAGTCATAAAATTTTAAGTAAAAAGTTTTCTTGTTGAAGCTCTTTCATGTTTTAAAGATATAAAAACAAAAAAGTAAAAAACTCTAGTAAACTTGCCTTAGGAGTTTTATCACCATTAGAATAGATAGCTATTATTCTAACATTATTTTTTAGTTTCCTTTGTAATATCACAACCTTGGCATTTTCCATCATTTGCCTCAAAACTATATGTGCAATGAAAGTTTATGCTATAGCGTATCAGTATTTTAAATAATATCAATGTTAGTAATTGATTGAAATCAATTTCTTGGTCCCAATAATACTTAAATATCTTCAGTATTTAATATGAGGAAATAATTCATACATCATTTAGACAACTAATGTTAATACATTTTAAAATAAACAAGCCAGTACTTTAAAATAAAAATTAGAGGACAGAGAAAAGCAACAGAGAAGATACAAAGGTACATTGCCAACATGACTAATATTTGCATTTCACAATGATGACTTTAAACCATTTTCAGGGAGGATAGGAAGCCACAAAACGATCCAATCTAGACTTAACCTATTCCTTAAATAAATATATTTTGGCTTTTGCTAATAAACCAAGTTAATACTGAGACAGAACACTCAAAATGAAAAGTGTAGTATATTAGCAGATATGAAGATAGGCTTTGTCTAATCCAGAACATGACCATAGATGTGTTATTTTGATTTTTTTCTATTTTAAATAACTTCACTTTGTTATGACTTATAGTTCACTTAATTATTTTATCACTTATTGTTAAATGTTTAACTCCTGTAGAAAGAGATAGTAAATAAAGGTATCTAATATGCTATCAAGGTAGTTTTGACAGTACACTTTTTTCCTGAGAAGGTAACTTTTAAGTGTAGTGCTTGCAATGTCAGGCTGTGTAAGAAAGTTTTTCTTTCCTCTGTTGTTTTGTCACAATTTGACAGTGGTACTACCATGTGGTACTTTGATCATGGTGAATACATTCTGTACTCTGGTTGAAAAAAGAAATTCTAACTCCTAGGAAACTTTGAAACTTGATGAAAAGTATTCAATTTCTCCTTTTCTGTTTTACATAATGTATATGTAGGTACTAGAGATAAGACAGGCCAAAGATTGTACGTAGAGTACTTTAGATAGAAATCTATGAATTTTGAAATTTTATATACAAAATTAAATATGAATAGAGGTCATCACCTTGTATGTTATACTGAAATAGCTCTGTACCCCTTGTTATACTTTTCCCCATGTTATACTTTTATCACATCATTTACTTTCTTTTTATCTCTCCTGAGACGATAAAACATAAAAGTAATAAAAAATATGGTGAATATTTAAATTTTAAAATATTAGTATAGTAAAAGACACATTGCCATTAATGCCCCTCAAAATATTCCCCCTTGGGGCTGGAGGTTTAGCTCAGCGGTACAAGCGCCTGCCTGGCAAGCATAAGGTGGTGAGTTCAATCCCCAGTACCAAAAAAAAAAAAAAAAAATTCTCCCTTGTTTGAACACACTTACTTCATTCTTGACACTTTTTGAGCTAGTTCAGGAAGTCCTCTTTAGTGTGTTCATGAAGTGTGATAAAAAATACAGTGAATGCTATTGCACATGCCATCCAATAAAAAGCAGGCGCATAAAAATGAAAAACATTACTGTGTATCCTCATCCACCAGATCTAGCACTGCATGACTTGAGGCTCTTCCTTAAGATCAAAATGACCATCAAAGTTAAAAATTTTTGAATCCATACAAAAAAGCAGCCATAACCATAAAGAGACTGAAGAAAAAGGGTTTCCAAAACTGCTTCAGAAACTGACCAGAACTAAGAGTTTAGTATGCTTGAAGTAAGGGGGAATATTTTAGGGTGGATTCATTGCAATGTCTTTTACTTCAATAATTTTTTTTTTAAAAAAATGTATAAATTCGCTGTCTTTTTAGATCACACCTCAGTAGCTTTGGACTCTTTAGTTATCATGCATAGCCACGTTGGAATTATCGCATAGTAACAGTGCACTAAGGAATCCCTGTCTATAGATCTAAATAGGAACCAGATTAAACTCTGATAAATTAAGGATGTTATAGCAAAAACAGGGCATCAAAATGGTGCAGGCATTCCAAGCAGATCTGGATTCAAGGTAGGTGCTTGTGGAAAAGTTCTTTTAGTGCCCATGTGTAGGAAGGAACACATACTTACCCCAGCAATTTGTAACTAACTTATTTATTCTTACTGTGTTGTTCTGGGTTGTTCATCATCCCAAATATTAAGCCACTTTACCTTTCCACCCCCCACCAACAGAGGTGTTTTTGAAAAGGATAATAACTCAATCTGGTTGTATCTTTCACCTGTACTTAGAATAATCAGCATAAAGTAAAGAAAGAAGGGAGATTAAAGAAATGATGTAACAAAGAAATTCCTAGCCATGCCTAATGCATTCAGTGTAATAAGAGTCATTTTAAAAGAAGAGGACGAAGGTAGGGTGGAAGGGAGGGAAAAAGAAGGAGGAAGAGGAGAAAGTGAAAAGAAGGAAGGGAAAGTGGGAGGAAGAAGATGAGGAAGAAGAGGAGGAGGAGGAGGGGGCAGGGAGACGGGAGGAAGGGGGAGGGATTTCTGCATGAGAAAGATGCCCCTATGTGCTTTGCCTAAAGAAGGCAAAAAGCATTTCAGAAAGGGATCTCGAAAAGGGAAAATTAAGGGTGAAGAAAAAAAATCTATTGCTATATCCAACTGAAATGATTGGCATAAAGAATATGTATTCCAATTTGGATTTTTTGAAAAAAGGAGAAAAATAAGTCACTAGTCTGAACAAATAAACAGAAGTCCAAAGTTGTATCAATATTACCAGATTTGGAGATTTCCAGTGGTTTCTTTAGTCTAAATTAGATCAAGTCAACTTTGAAAATGGTGTAGAAAATACTTGAGAGACTTTTAAAAATTTTGTCTGTTGATTCTTCTGATTTTATATTATTATTATTATTTTTTTTTTTTTTGGTACCGGGAATCAGACCCATTACCTTGTGCTTGTCAGGCAGGTGCTGTGCCACTGAGCTATATCCCTGACCCAATTCTTCTGATTTTATCAAGTATAGAGCTCTTTAGTAATGCTAGTGTTACCATTTCATGATTCGTGGCCTTCTTTCGATATTCTCTCAGAACTCAGTAAGTCTCACCTGGAACCAAACTTGGATGATGAAGCTGTGGATAATTTATGTGTTTTACCAAATGGAGGATCTTCTGACTGAGTTCTGGCTTTCATTGTAGGAGTGGCCAGTGGTTAATAGGATTAATAAAGTGAAATGTTTATGATAAAGCAGGTATTTTTTCATATACTTTTCTTTTTTATGGTTTGCTTCTCTTTCCAGGCAGCTTAGAGAATTAATCTGCGTTAAATATTTTTGCATTAGATCTCAGGTTGTTATCCAACGTACAGGATAAAACTAAAAATCAGTGACTACTAATTTATACTATTCCATAGCTTTCCTTCACAAGAATGCTTCCTTTTATACTTTATAGAAAATACGCATTTTTTTCAAATATGCATTTTTTCAATCTGGCAGAGATATGCTAGATCATTTTATATAGTGATTCTCAAAATTGGCTAATCATTTCTAATCATCTGAGAAGGTTTAAAAAATAGATGTAGATTCAAGGGCCTTGTCCTGGAATTGAATTAGAATTGAGCTTGGCTTAGGAATTTATTATGTCTTAGGTGATTAAGGCTCTCTTTGGAAAACACCAGTCTAGTTCATTCATTTGTATTGCCATCATCACCAATCCAAGCCATTTTCAAGATCGCGAAACTAAGAGCCAGAGACATATTTATTATAAGTCATGAATGAGTGGAAGAAATTAAGGAAGCCAGTGTCCTGAGTCTTAGTTCCATATTCTATTTCTGTTCATAGATGGCATTTTCTGTGTCTCATTGTGGAACTTTTTTTTAAATACTGTACAGGGTTTTCAGAAGTAACAAATTTGTTTTGTGTTAGTTGTTACAATGTATTCTGCTACTTTTTTTTTTTTTTCTTGCCAGACAGGGTCTAATTATGTAGTTCAGGCTGACCTCAGACTAAAGGTGATCCTCTTGTCTCAGCCTCCCAAGCACTGGGATTACAGGTATGCAACACAACACCCAGCTGCTGCTTTTTATGTCCCAAAGCAACAAAATTTATCATAAACTATTGATATACTGACTACAGTGATGAAAACAACACAATAAAATATGTGTAAAATTTTTAAAAATTTCAGTCTTCTTTGTTCTGAGCCACTGTACTGTAGAAAATATTTTGAATCATTGTATTAAGAAAATGAATTATCTTTGTCACTTTCAGATTATTCAATATCTTTTGAATTCATTTTGTATCATGGACTTTTCAGTTCATAGTCAATATGAATAGACTGTTCTTTTATTTACCCTTTTTTAGTGCACCCCCTAGCATACCAGTTTGAATTTTGTTATTTCATCTGCTAAGAAAATTATCCTGGAGATGTTTATGCTAGTTTTATTTCCACATTTGACTGATTACTTCTTGGTTTCATACTCTAATGAAAAGTAACTAATTTCTAACTTCATGAAAAATCATAGGGGCTGGGGATTTAGCTCAGTGGCACAAAGAGGTCATGAGTTTGATCCCTCTTACCAAAAATAAATAAATAAATAAAAACGAGAGAAAGAAAAGAAAATCATAGGCAAACTTATTTAAAACTATATACAATACCTAAAAGCAGTTTGGATATGTTTTCATTGTCATGTTGTTTGTTATTAATTGAATACTTAACAGTTGGTTTTTGTCTCACCCTGGGAACATCCAGTCCGTTACTAACAGCAAACTTCCACTGTGAGCTACTAATTCATGTACTTTATTTACTGTAGATTGTGTGGAAATGTATTATTTGGTGAGTCCAAGCATTTTTTTAAAGTTAGAAAGTAGGTAGCATATTTCTTTTTAAAGCTATTTACTGTTTTCTATTCCTGTTTTATTAATAACCCTGATGCTCTCAGAAATGTTATTTTCTCTTGTGATCTTTTTGGTAGGTTTTTTCCTTTCTATTTTAAAGTAAACCATTAGATAACGATTAATTATAATAGTTCACTATTAGTACATTGTGCTAGAATGCATGAGTAGAACATTGATGGCAATATCCTTGACTGTATGGAATGTTGCCTATTCCTTTGGTGTAGTATAGTTCTTAATTCTATGGTATTCGAAGGTTAACAAAAATTTGAGGACTCAGGGCTGAACCACCTTGTTGACTGTAGGGAAGAAAGATGGGCCCATGAAAGTAGATTCGAATCACTAGATTCCTTACCTGGGAAAGGAATTAGATGTGATTAAATATCAGTTTTCAAAAGTACAAAAATTATTTAAAGGCAGTTATACAAAGTTGAACAAAAATTATGTTAAATTACAGTAAACAAGCATTTGGATCTAAATTTTAAAAAAAGAATTGCTGAAATAGAGAAAGATGGTAGAATTCACATTATGATAGATCTTTCAATAGTGAGTAGGTGCCTTCATGCTTTTATTGTTTTGTTCCCTGGCTTTCCTGGAAGACAATAGCTTGCCTGAATATCATAAGTCTGAATATAGTGTTTTCAGGTATCTGAAACAAAGGAGCTAGACTTTAGGTTAAACTCTATACAAGGAGACCCTAAAATATATGACTTAAAGGGAAATGGGGGGAAGTGGAGGAGTTTTTCATCTGCCATCTAACAATAAAGAGGTGGATAGACCAGGACTAGGAATATGCCCACTGTCCATTTCTGGGGGCAGAAAAGCTTTTCAGAATGTGGGTTGGTAGGGTGCCTTATTCCTTTTTAGGGACACAACCCAGAAGTTGTACGCAGAACTTCTATTCATTCTTTTGGCCAGTGTTGTAGGCTGACATAATAGAAAAACTACGAACCGTCTGTACCTCCCCACTCCCTTGCTTGTGAGACTACCCCCTCACTCCGAGAATGTAACTTAGTTCCGTATTCTCGGGCCTGTTTGGTGTACC
>RJWT010017380.1:0-19377 GCA_004365215.1 Cuniculus paca | reverse complement strand
ATAAGAGTGTGGTTTTTTGTTTGTTTGTTTGGTTTTAGAGACAAGGTTCAGGTTGGTCTTGAACTTACTATGTAGCCCAAGCTGGCCTCAAACTCATGGTGATTCTCCTGCCTCTGCCTCCCCAAGTGTTGGGATTGATTACAGGTGTGTGCCATCACGTCTCCCATAAGTGTAGCTTTCATATTTTCTTTTCTGTTTTCCTACTCAAACCTGTATTTTCATCTAATTATTTTAAATAGCTTTGCCACAAGTGTTTACTTAACAATATGATAAACTTTTGTATAAATTTTATCATTGGAAAAACGGAACAGGAGAAATCAGTGAACTGTAGTTTTCTTCATATAGATTCCACGCTCCAGTATATCCCCAAATGTTTACCTTTTTAATTTATCTAAAGGTGAAGTATCATATTAATACTACTGACTTGTATTCTGAGAATAATTTCGTAAATTTTATATTCCACTCACTTATCTTTTTTACTCTGATAGTTTTTGAAGAGCAATTATGTAACATCAAATTTCTAATTTGATACTAAAATAATTACTTTTCCTTGTATTTCAAATAAGAAAACTTTAAAAGGAATCATATAGAAAGAAGTATCTTTACTTGTACATTATTTCAAGGTGAATTTAAAAGGAATTAAATGGTTACATAAATGAGTTGCATTATAGTACAATAAAACCAAAAAAATGAGTTTCATGAAATATAATTTGTTGCCATAGTATACTTAATCAAAGTTTTCATTTGAAATACTTATATAATGTAAGTAATTTCTAATGAGTAGTATCTTGTTGGATTGCTTCTTGTATAGGGATTTTGCTATTATTTCTTAATTTTATGTTAATAGTGTAGTCTCTTCATTTTATGGGTAGTCTGAGACTTTTGAGCAATGATTGGCTCTTAATAAACTCATTGTAAATTTCTTTAGGGATTATTGATACTAAACTACTGTTCACACTTATTAGAGCACAGAGACCTTTAATTGTAGATAAGCATCTTGACTTAGGGCAGTAACTCATTTACTGTAGTTGTTTTACATGTGTAATGCTTTGATAATTAAGAGTTATAAGATCATAACTTATATAAAATTACTGCTTTAGAATTAAATGATTTACATTTTGCCCTGAAGAATTAGGCACAACCAAAATAAGAGAAATCTAAAGACTTCTTTTGACATTAAATGTTATCATCTTAAATATTTTATTCTCTCCACTGAATTGTTTAAATTTGCAAAAAATTAGCTGTATATCCATATGAAACAAGTGAACTATCTCAGGAATTGTGTGATTCTTCAAAGGGGAAATTTTACAGACTCAATATGGTTAAATCACTAGGGAAAAATCCTTTTCCTTGGTAACCCTTTATATCTGGTGTGAAGAAGAATGACTGTTAAATCAAGATTAAGTCAGCAGGCTTCTATATAAACTGCCAGAGATTCTTTTCTAAATTGGTAGTGGTGTCTGGAGTCAAGGCAGTGATCTGTTGAAATCATGAAACCTTGATTGTTAGGTGTGTTTGGTAATACAGGGATTAAGTCCATTCATTTGCCTGAGAATTGTATATGGGAAGGTGGCTAACAACTTTGAAGCACAAAATTAATAGTTTGTTACCCAAGGTAACTAATATAATTGGCTTCCACCCACTGAGATTTTGTTAAAAAAATGTAGAAGGCAAAAAAGATCACTTAGTAAAAGCTTTATGTTTTTCTCTTCTCCCTCTTCTGGTGAAAGGGAACAACAGTTCATATTTTTAACAAATCCAGTGAGTTCATTTCCAGAACATAATAACTGTGTTCATATATATAGGTGAGCTGGCTTTGCTACCATCTGAGATTTCACCACTAAGCCATTTTCCTTGAAATTGTGCTGCTCACATGCAAGTAAGGAAGGAGAGCAACAGCATTTTGACAGATTATATTCAAGGCATTTCGATTTGTCAAGTGACTAGGCACCTCTTTCTCCAAGCAGCAGCCCTGCACTTAGGTAGAAAATGTGATTTCTTTTCATTTCTTCAGTATTACCTATTTTTAAATGTAGGATAATATATTCCACTCACTTCTATTAGTGACAAAAAAAGTGAACAGTGGATGCATTCATTCAAATAAATATATATTCTGAGTAACAAAATCAAAACTAATGAAAAGACATTGTATTCTAATCACATTTTCTGAATTGGGGAAAAGTCTTCTCGGTGGAACCCTGGGAATATGCGTTGTTCTCACTGCAGAACAGCTGAACAAATGGCAGCGAGAGCTTACACAGCTGTCTGAAACCTTTGGCAGATGCTTCCGGGTTTGTGTGGCTCATGGCCCAGTACACAGCAGTCATGACAGAGGGGTGGCATGATTCTCTTTTCTGGGCCTGTTGTTTTCCTCCTTGTCTTTGAATGCTGATAACTCTGACGGTCTCACTGTTCTCAGCTGCCTGGGTCTCCTGGCATAGAATAGAATCCCATCTACCAGTTGTTGACCTATTTTATCTGATTTGGTTGATATACTTGTTAAAATATTCTTTGTGTGTGTGTGAGAGGGAGAGAGACAGAGAGACAGAGACACAGAGAGAGAGAGGCGAGAGAGGTTGATTCAGGATTTAAGTGTATATCTATGAATGTATGTGGAAAGAGCCCTTTGTAACCTTGAAGGCTACCTTTCAGTCTTTCTTTTGAGTGAGATCCTGCTTTACCCCTCTGTGCTTTGCTCTGAACCAACTGTAAAGAAACAGGCTGTACACCCAGCCACTATCCTCATTTCCCCACTGTGGCTCTGTTTCCACAGTCTTAGTAATGGAACTGCAATCCTGAGGTTTCCTGACAAGCTTTATAAAATGCAAGGGCAAGCTGACACCACCTTTCTCTGTGGTTATTGCTATCCAACTGGATTTAGCAGCCACACTGTTCAGGTCTCAACAGTACCATTGTTGTCACTGTGCTGCTTTGGCTGTTTCTCCACAGCACCAGGTATAATGAAACTTAAAGACATTGTGTGCAGTGTCAGCCCTGGAGAAAACGGCCATGACAGTCATAGTAGGCAGGCGAGACAGACCTTTAAAAATGAAGTTGTGATTAATTGCTGAGCAGTTGATCAACAAATGGAAGACTCAGTAATAATAGTGAATCTCACATGAGTTAAAAGTACTGAACTCTAACAGTTAAATATTGGATTCTTTTCCTAGGTTCTTTTTATCCTGCACAAGTTATCTTTTCTAATTGGATGGTAGATCTCTGTAGATTTCGAGTACACCTCAAAATAATGTCAGCTAAGATACATTTGAAAAGCTTCCAGAAAATTAGATCCGAAGGATATTATTGCAAAACTGTTATTGTATGCCTTACATGATAGAAATGATGAGAACGAAAAAAGCCGAAGATAAAAAGTTTAAGCTTGGGAAATGAAGTGATGGTGAGGTCATCAGAAATAATGGGGATGTGGGGAAGGAGTGCCAGTGCAGGAGGGAACATAAGTAAATTGCCTTTATGTGATAGCAAGTCCCCCTGCTATCCGTGTCAGGTAAACAGCTCATAGGCAGCAAGAGGGGAATCAAAAAGTCATTCACTCTTTCAATGAAAGGGACAGTGGTGAGCGCCGACCTGGGCTTACTCTTGAGGCATAAGAAGGGGGGATGATACAGTGGAACACTACCTGCAGCCTAGGGGATGCTTACAATTTAGGGGTGAGTCCTGGGGCTAGGGAGCTGGAGCAGGAGAGTTAGTACACAAACACAAGGGAATGGAAGGGTAGGCGATAGAGATGGGAAAAATAAGAAAGGAAAAATCACCACATCTGGGTTTAAGTAGGAACGTGTGGACTTCCTGTGGCTTTCCTAAGGAGTCCTGTGATTCTCCTCAGGTTTCTGATGCCAGAGAGAAGACACAGCCTCAAGCAGAGGCGTGGTTCAGGTCTTCCACTTCTGGCCCCGCCTTTACCAAGATTTTGTATATAAAATAAATCTCACTGCAGAAGAAAGGTTGAAAATTTCTTGACTAATATATTTTAAGTTTCTCTCAAGTAATAAAAAAATCTACATGAAAGAAAAGTTTTAAAGAGAGATCCACTTAAAATGCAGATGTTAGAGAAATAAATATCAAGCAACTCATTTATGAAGATATTAGACACATGTTCTAATAAAGAAAATTTCTGTTCTTCCAAAATTAATAGCAGTGTTAGCAGCAAACTTCAGTAAGGTCATTTGTCTTGAGAAAAAAAAAAAATCCAGGGCAGTGGAATATCCCATTATACAATAGCTAATTATATTATTTGTGCAAAGAAACTTATGTTAACTGGTTGTTACATAGAGATTCAAATTAGCTCATATGGTGAAGAGAATTTTCTGCCCTAAATATTTCTGAGTTGTAGTGTTGCAGCCTTTTATACAGTCTGGAAAGTGAGAATGCTTTACTTAAACCATTGCTTTTCTTATTATGTTATTCACTCCTTCGAAAAATATTTCCTATATTATTACTCTTTGCTGAATATTATGTCCATGTTCTGGGGAGACAGCACAAAAACAAAGTCCCAGCTGTCACAGAACTCATATTTCTGTAGGGAAAATAGACAATAATTAAATAAATATACAATGTATCTCTAAGGGCCACTACGAGAGATGCTGTTTTGCATGTTCTGAGGCGATCGCTCAGAAGGTGGTGCTTGTTTATCAAAGATTGCAGAGTGAAAGACCTAGACGTGCTAGGGACCAGAACGTTTGAGACTAAGAGACTAGTTAATAATAACTCTATGAAAGAGAGAGTATATATTTGTTAAATGAAGGAAGAACCTTCTTGCTAGTGATCAAAGTGGTTTCTGCTGCTCTTACTACTTTGCTCTCTTTGTAGTAAGCATTTTCTTACTTGGAATGGGTTGTTTTGTTTGAAGCATTCAGTTCCTCTCCAAGTTACTATTCAGGAGTTAGATTGAATGAACCAACAAAGAGAGTGTGAAGTATGCTCGAGTGCGTTTTAAGCTGGAATTGTGCAGAGCCGAGAGATTTGGGCTTTCTGAAGCAGTTCACCGTGAGAATTGGTAGAGATGAAAGAAAGTGGGGGAATGTTTCTGTTTTGGAGAGTAGATGATGGTGCAGAGAAGAAAATACAGGAAGAACGTTTGGAGGGCAAAGAAAGCCCAAGCCTTTGAAAGTCAGAAGAATTTCGAGAAGGAAGGGCTTATCAATGGCCTCCAATACTACAACAAGGTCATAAGAGGCTGGCACAGAGAAAAGGCACCTCCATTCACTTTTGAGAGAACAGTTCCTGTAGTGTTGGACATGTAACTCAAGCACAGGGTGCTTAATGTGTGAGTGGGTGGGGAACAGTTGAAAACTATGCAGTATGGATAATTTTGAAATTTGGGTCAGTGAGGAGGACTGATGTTACCCTGAAGGTTAAATCACTATTTTAAATAATGTATCAGTGTTTTAAATAATGAAGTCCAGGATATTTGCAAGGCAGAGGACATTGAAGATATAAGGCATATTTGATGGATCGAGGTACTAGCATAGGCCCCAGAGGAAGGAGGTGGAGCTTTGAAATGTGGATAAAAAAGGTTTTCTGAAAGATAAGAAATAAGAGGGGGATGGGGAGAGGGCTTAACTTGAATAAATACTATAGAGATTAAAAGGAATTTGGAGGTATAAGATGAAAAGAGTGTTAAGAATAATGGGACCAGGTTTTAAAATTGCTGCATTCACCACATAAATTTTCATTAGGGTTTATCACCACGTCAAGCTCATAAACAGCTTTGCAGGAAAAACAAATCTAGCAAACAATTCACCAGGTACGTAAGTTTTCTTCTGTACTCATTACACCATTACAGTTCTGCTCCTTGTGATTAACGTGGAAGCATGAGTTATCAGAGTGCGACTCGTGGGCCACCAGTCCCTCACTTCTCACCTCTTCCACTTTTGAGGAGCAGGTTCACAGATGTCTCTGTCAGACTGAGAAAAGGCGACGAGATGTGAGACAGCCAAGGAATCCAAGGAGCTGATGACATGTCTCCGTAAATTCCCAGAATGTGGTCCATAAGGTGGATTGTAATAACAAATGCTGCCTGAAAAGCTTTCCTTTTACTGAATGTAGTGATGCACGCCTGTAATCCTAGCATTTTGGGAGACTGAGGCATGGGAATCACAAGCCTGGGCAACTTAGCAAGACCCCCTCTCAAAGAAAAAAAAAAAAAAGGAAAAAAAAGGGCAGGAGATATATCTTAGTGTGAAGACCCAGTACCAAATAAATAAAATAAATAAAAAGATAAATAGAAAAGAAAAACAGAAAATACTTTTATTTCATTCTTAATGTATATCCACACACATAAGTCTACTTTTTCAAAGAACATCACTTACATTGTCTTGTGTAAGTAGCATCTAAAATGATTACCAGTGAACCCATCTGCAGGCGTATGTGCCCCATATAACATCCTCCCATTAAGTGTGAACCAGACCTCATGACTGACCTCTTCTAGGTAGAATATGGTAGAAGTACCACTTCTGAACCTAGGTGACAAAGAAGCTGTTACTTCCTGCTTAAATTATAATAAAAGGTGACTACTCTTGTGTGCACAAGCAAATGCTGATCTATAATTATCATATCCCCGCACTGTAATTTCTTATTGCTCCTGATTACTTGATTCTCATTCCACCTCACATTCTTTTTTATTAGTACATGTTTGCAATACATAATGAATACGTTCATCATGGGGTGTTGGTACATGTGCATGACACATGTTAATTCTTTTTATGTCCCGTTTCTCTCTCTCCCCCTCCCTCCATCACTTTGCACCCTGTCTTTTCTTAGGCTTCAGCAGATGTTGCCCTATCGGGTAAATTTGTCCAGGGTGTTAATCTGTTTGTGAGATGTAAGTTCATTTAAAACCCAACTTTGCTACATCCACTCAAACACCTTCAAGAAAAAAAGGTCTCCTCAAAACACTGTCCTTAACCAATCTCTCATTTCTCATTATTATACAATGTGGTAAAATGTTATGACTGTTTGATTAAAATGTAGTATTTAAAATAATCTCAGGAGTCACCAGAGCTTGTCCTATGGAAAACAATTTTGTTCTAAGTTATCAGGTTATTGACCTTGAAGGTGATTGTGTCCTCTCTTACTTGTCCCTTTCATCAATGACAAACATATTTTCCAAGTAGTGTGTATGCTCAGCGTTTTCACTAAAAGTTCTTGGTTATTTGTGCTGGAAGAGTATTGGGAAATTGTGCGTTTTAAATGTACTGTTCAATAAACTTTTTCTCCGTATTCTGACTAATCTAAACTCAGGCTTTTTGCTTTTGAATAGATATAAAAGTTGTCAATGAATATAAATCTCTGCTTGGGAATATATTCTTCTTTAGGAAAAGAGCAAATGTCAGTCTGTCATACTTTACCTTTCATGGTAGCCCGTCCCTGGTAGAGGTGCAAGAATCATTTTAGGGACATATTCCAGCTATCAAACCCGAGTAGCCCAACACTTGCTACCATTCCTCTTCTCCTATCTCTAATGTTTACACATTACAGACTTGTTACTCTTAACACTAGAAATGTTCCCCTTCCCCTTCCCACAGTGAATTTTTCTGATTTTCCAGCTGGAAGTTCTCTCTCCTCCTTCTGGACCTCTGGTCACTCTACCCGAGCCTCTGCTGTCGTCTCCTTGTTTTAACCTTAGACTACAGTTGTTTGTGCTTTTATTCTCTTCATGGAATAGTTTAGGGGAGGGGAGTAGGGTGAACAGGAGAAAGCAAATATTAGTGTGTACCCTGACATTGAATAGATATCCACTCATGATGGCAGAATTATTGCAAAAGCCAAAGGCATTTCTTCTCTGTTGCTTTCTAAATGGATCTTTTGGAGAATTCTGTAGGGATCACTTTTGAAACTACTTCAAAAATTAAAGATACTTTTCCTTCTTTCCTGTTTGAAAATAGAGGAGAGTTTGTGTTTTATTTCAGTTTCTCCTTTTGTAGTTCCTTGTTATAATAATATATAATTACTAATAACAACACATTGTTAAGATGCATGATTCATTTCATTGAAGCTCAAAAGATCAAATTACTACTAATTGGGCCATGGCCCATGGGAGAGGAGGCCACCCCCACCCCGTGAACCCCTGGCAGCAGACCTGAGGAGAAACCACACCCCCTGGTGAAGCCACTGCTGTGGGCCCAGAGGACAGGAGGCCCTGCCATCATCAGGGGAGCGTCAGTGTGCTGCTCACGGGAACCGTAGGTCAGAGGAACCCAGATGCTTAGCCCAATCCCCTGCACTACAAGATGGGCAGCCAGTGCACAAAGCACCTGGGACTCAGCAACCAGCTGATTCGGAGGAACACAGGAAAATGTCAAGACGAAGGAGCAAGGTGTATTCTCAGACCCCCAGCCCACCCAGAACAAGTTCAGGAGACATAGACACAAAAGAGATTAGAAGTCACACACCTGGAATTTCTGAAATGATGGCAATTGAAGTAAAGAAACAACTTAGTGCTTATATTGTTTGATTAATTTTGCATGCCTATATCTGGTAACCTGAGCAACTATTTAGAGGATAACAATGTGCAACATAGTAATTATAACTGATTTCCTACTGTCTTGATTTTGAGATCCAAGATTATTCTCATTGTTTTGCTTTGTGTCACTTTATTGCTTTGATTTGTTTCATTCTCTTTAAAATTAAAAAAAAAACCAAATTACTGTCAATTTGCACTAACCAAAATGCAGTATTAAAAATGTCTCATGATCTGTAGTAGACATTGTGAAAGGGAAAGAAACAACTCAAAAGTAAAGAACAACTAGGATGGGTGAAAGGTTAAAAGAAGGAAAGAGAAAGGAAGAATATATATATAAATAAATGATAGCTAAGATAATTATACTACTGAATTCTCTTAATTCAATAAAAAAAGTGGTTTGTGCTTATATTGTTTGATCAATTATGCATGCTTATATCTTGTAATTTGATCAACTACTTTGAAGATATGCAGTATATTAACTATTGTCAATTTCCTATTATCTTGTTTTTGAAATTTGTGTCTTTGTATTTACTTATTTATTTATTTTCTCTTTTAAAATAAAATTTTAAAAAAAGGTCTCATGTTTGCCAGGTTGAAAGTAAATTGCTGAAAGGTATGATTGAAACCTCTTTTGGAGAATAATATTAATATTCATTTTTTGAATCTCATCTCATTCACAACAAAGTAAAAAATTGTTTATGTCTTATACAAAATAGCGATGTATGCTCATTTAGTCTGGTTCTTAATTCTTGGGATGTGGTTCAATTCGTGGAACAGTAGTATCTTTTTATATACCCAGCAGTAGACTTCAGTGAATTTCTGTTTTGGAGAGATTTGGCGAGATTTTCATCGAATTTTCTTTGTAATACTTAGTACTGTGAGTGCTACTCTAAGAAGATTAGGAAGGTAAAATCATAAAGGTACTGTAATTGATTTTCAATACCTTTATTAATTTTCTTCCTAGGGACATTTTAGATCTAAACCTTAACACTTACAGAGAAAAATTCTTTTAGCTATAAATAGTCAGGCAGTGTATAGAATGCCCCATCTGGTAATTTTGATCTTGATATGTTACATACTGGCAAATTAGATGTGAAATGACAAAAGCATTAACTTTTTTTTTTCACTTTATATTTTTATTAGTACATATTTCACATACATATTTGATCACATTCATTATAGGGAATTATACATAATCTGCATAATATATCTTGATACTTTTTTCCTCACTCCCCTTCCCTCTCTCCAGTCCTTCATCCCCTCCCTGTTTATGTGAAAGTTTTCTTTCCATTTTTTTATTCTTTTTTTCTTTTCTCTCCCTTTCTTCATTCTTCCCCCTTGCCTTTTTCCTCTTTACATTTGATCATGTTCTTCCTACTTTCCAATATCTATCCTCCATTATGCTCCTTGTTTACTCTTTGGATTTCTCACATAAGAGAAATAATGCAATATTTAAACTTGTGTGTCTGATTTATTTTGCTAAAGATTATGATCTCAAGGGGTGTTCATTTGCTTAAAAACAACTTACGTTTACACTTCTTTGTGGCAGAGTAGTACTCCATTGCATATAAATTCCACATTTTATTTGTCCAATCATCAGTTGATCGGCATATGGGCTGTCTGAAAGATTTAGCTATTACAAATTGTGCTGCTATAAACATGGGTATGCATATATCACTGTGGTTTGATGCTTTTTAACTCTTCCAGGCATATACCAAGAAGGGGAATAGCTGGCTCAAATGGAAACTGTCACTTCAATTTTTTGAGGAATCTGCATACTGATTTCCATAGTGATTGTGCCACTTTACACTTCCACCAGCAGTGGAGAAGAGTTCTTTCTTCCCCACAGTCTTGCCAGCATTTACTGTAGGTTGATCTCTTGATGATAGCCATTCTCTCTGGAGTGAGATGGAATCTCAGTATTGTTTTAACTTAACATTTCTTGAATGACCAATGATGTTGAGCCTTTTTTCATACATTTATTTGCTATTTTTACTTCTTCACATGAGAAATATCTTCATTTCAAATACCTCTTTTTGAATTGGGTCTTGAAATCTGGGGTTCTGATTTTTTTGGGTTCTTTATATATTCTGGATATTAGTCCTTTGAAGAGTAACTGGCAAAAAAATTTTTTTTCTCATTCTGGGGTTGTCTCTTCATTCTGTTGGTAATTTCTTTTGCTGTGCAAATGCTTTTTAATTTGATGTGATTTGAGTTGTTGATTCTCTGTAATACCTCTTATACAATTGAGGTTTTGTTCATAAAGTCATTGCCTACACCTGTGTTTTCCACAGAGTTTTACCAGTTGTATTTATTCTGTCTTCCAGCAGATTAAATGTTTCTGTTTTAATATGTAGATCTTTGTTTGATGCATTCGAACTTTAGCTTAGTGCATGCTGAGAGATATGGGTCTATGTTCAGTTCTTAGCATGTGGAAAGCCAAGTTTCTCAGCATCATTTATTAAAGAGGTTGTCTTTCTTTCAATGAACATGTTTGGCCACTTTGTCAAAGATAGGTGACTGAATGTTCTTGGAGTTGTTTCTGCATCTTCTATTCTGTTCCATTGATCTTTGGGTCTGTTTTTTGCCAGTACCATGCTAGTTTTTATCTTGATAACTTTGTAATATAATTTCAAATCAGGGATTTTGATGACCGCAGCCTTGCCTTTGTTGCCCAGAATTGCTTTTGCTCTTCTAGGTCTATTCGGGTTTCAAATAAATTTTAGGATAGTTTTCTCTAATTATATGAGTTATTCTGCTAGCATTCTGCTTTGGATTGCATTAAATCTTTATTACAATTTTAGAGGCATGATCTTTTTCAGTATTTGTTCTTCTACCCAAGAACAAGGGATATCTTTCCATTTTTCGATATCCTCTTCAATCTTCTTTTTTAAGAGTACTGTTGTTTTCATTGTAAAGGTGTTTTACTTCCTTCATTAGATTGATTCCTAGGTATTTCATTTTTTTGGATGCTACTGTGAAAGATGTTCTTTATCTAATTTCTCTCTGTGAGTTTGTTATTTGTGTGCCAAAATGCTGTTGATTTTTGAGTGTTGACTTTGTTTTCTGCTGTACTACTGAATTTAGTTATTAATTCTACAAATCTTTTGGTGGAGTTTTTGGGGTCTTCTGTGTAGAATATCATGTCATCATCAAATAATGATAACTTAACTTCTTCCTTTCCTATTCATATAGGTGCTTGTATGCCTAAACAAAACAATTTTCATATAGGCAAAATATTAATACTATCACCAAACCATGAGGCCAGCTCATTAAGTTTAGTAGCTTCTGTAGAGGTTGAAGGGGTGGCCATTTTACCCCAACTTTCTCCATCCACTTTCATTGTGCAGATTCTGTTGAAGCCTGTAGTACAACTCAGTGCCCTCGGGTAAATGCTCTTGGCTGGAAGAGGACTGCAGTTCTTTTCCTGTTCCCAAGTTTGGAAAACCCATCTGTATGGCGAGAACTTTTTTCTGAAGGTTCCTTGAATCTTCATTATCATTTATTTCATTTTTTCCTGAGGAAACTGCATGCTCATCTCCAAGGCGCTTGTCTCATAGAGAAGGAATTTTTCCAGTAGTTCCGAGATCCCAGTTTTCCTTATCTTCTTGATTCTTCGATTCCGTGAGATGACTTTGGCTAATCTCAGAATGATCCTGGGTGGCAGGGTCCCTGTAGACTGTCTGGTGATGCCTCTTTATTGTGGTCATGTGGTCCACTGGCTTCTTCTTGGCTTGTTCCCTGCTGTTAATCTGTACCCCACTCTCGTCACAGGAGAATTGAAAAGTTTGACTTTCATCCTGATTCTTCCTTTCTTTTTTTGCTTCCTGTTTAAGGTGGGTTTTCAAAGACTTTAACAGCTTGTCAGCCCTCAGGTTAGCCTGGAGGCCCAAGCCTCTTGGCCAAGTTCTGTAGGTCGCTGTACTTGAAGGAGCCCTGCTGCTCTGCAGAGGGGACAGTCATCATGTTGTACTACTCCAGACAATACACAGAGGACCAGGAGGTGCATTGTTCAAAACTCTGGTGCCTCATATTCCTTTTATTTCTTTCCTTTATCTGATTTCTCTGGCTAATATTTTCAGGACTGTATTAAATAGGAGTGGTGATAGTGGACGTGCTTTTCTTGTTCCTGATTTTAGTGAAAGTTTTCAGATTTTGTTTTTTGTTTCTTCATCCTCCTTCCTTGGCCTCCCAAGTACTGGGATTACAGACGTGTGCCGCTATGCCCAGCCTTATAATTTAGTTTTAAAAGTTAAGTGGTGTGTGGTGGCACATGTCTTTCATCTCAGCACTCTGGGAGCTGAGGCAGGAAAACAAGCTTTTGGTTTTTGACCATTTAGTATGATGTTGGATTTTTTTTTTTCATCAGAGATGGCTTTTATCAGATTGAGATAAAGACCTTATATTCCAATTGTAGGTAGGGATTTTATCATGAAAGGGTCTTGGACTTTGTCAAATGCTTTTTCTTTGTTTATTGAGATGATTGTGTAGTTTTTGTCATAGGTTCTGTTAATGTAATGTATTACAATGGGAATGTTGATCCATCCTTGCATCCCTGCAATGAATCCTACTTGGTCATGTGTAGAATTCTCTGGATAATTTGCTGCATTCTGTTTGCCAGTATCTTACTGAGGATTTTTGCATCTAAGTTCATTAAGGGGACTGGCCTGTAGTTCCCTTTGTGATTTGATCCGTCTCGGTTTTTGGCATCAGGATAATGCGTCCTTTCAGGAATGAGTTTGGGTGTTTTGTTTGTGTTTCATTTTCATTTCAGGATTTGATGAGTAGTGGCATTAGACCTTCTCTAAAGTTCTCGTAGAATTAAGCAGTGAATTGGTCAGGACCTGAGCTTTTCTTTCTTGGCAGTTTTTAAATTACTTCTTTAATTTCTTTGTCTGATATTGGTTTATTTAGAATTTCTCAATCTTCTTGATTCAGATTTGGTCATTCATATGTATCCACGAGTCTGTCCATCTCTTCTAAACTTTCAATCTTATGAAGTATAGGTTCTCAAAGTAAGCACTGGTGATCTTCTGAATTTCTTCAGGGTGTTTTGTGATTTTACCCTATTCTTTGCTAATTGCACAGATTGAGTTTTTCCACTTTTTGATGAGGTTAACTAAGGTTTGTCTATTGTATTTAATCTTTCAAAGAACCAACTCTTAAATTCATTGGTTCTTTGCATTGTTTTATTAGTCTCAAATGCATTTATTTCTGTTCTAATCTTTATAATTTCCTCTGTTGTACATGCTTTGGGTTCAAGTTGCTTTTCTTTATCTGGAAACTTGAGGTACAATGTTAGGTTATTTATTTGAGCTTACTCTATTTTTCTGGTATGAGAATTCACTGCTATAAATTTCCCTCACAGGACTGATTTCATTGTGTCCTATAAGTTCTGGTGTGTCATGTTGGCACTATCATTTAATGTAGGAACTAATTTCTTCTTTAATTCGATCTGTGATGGTTAAGAGAATATTATTTAATTTCCATGTGTTTATGTAGTTTTTGTGGTTTCTTTTGCCATTGGTTTCTAATTTTATTGCACTGTGATCTGATAATATGCATGGGATAATTTTGATTCCTTTACATTTACTTAAGCATGGTCTGTGAGTTAGTATGCAGTCTATTTTGGAGAACATCCCATGTGCAGCTGAGAAGAATGTGCATTCTATTGATGTTGGGTGGAACATGCTGTAGTTATCTTCTGAGTCCATTTGTTCAAAAGTTTGGTTTAGCTCTGATGTTTCCTTGTTGATTTTTTGCCTAGTTGATCTATCTGTTTGTGATAGTGGTATATTGAGGTCTCCCATTACAATTTTTTTTTTGGTACCACAGATTGAACTCCTGACCATGCACTTGCCAGGCAGGCACTTCTGCTGCTGAGCTATATCCCCAGCCTTACAATTGTATTAATGTTTATCTGTTCTTTCATATCCACTAGTGTTTGTTTTATATAGTTGTGTATTCCAGTATTTGGTATGTATAATTATGACTGTTATCTCTTCCTCTTGGATTATTCCCTTAACAAGTATGTAGCGACCTTCTTTGTCTCTTCTGATCAGTGTTGGCTTGAAATCCACTTTGTCTACAGATAGAATCGCTACCCCTTTCTTTTTCCAGGTTCTTGTTGCATATTGTTTTTCATACTTTTACTTTCAGTCTATGAATTTCTTTTTGAGTTAAATGTGTTTCTTATATGCAGCATATTGTTGGATCTTTTTTCTTGATCCATTCTGCCAGTCTGTTTCTTTTGATTGGAAAATTGAGACTTTTCACATTGCTAATTATGATTGATATGTATTGACTTATCCCTATCATATTATTTTCCTGTTGTTGGTTCCCTTTCTTTCCCTTCTGTTTAGTTGCTAGCCTTATCCAATGGATTCATTCAATTGGAGCTCTTGGAATTGTCTTCATTGTCTTTTTCTGGAATATCCTGCAGAACATTTTGGAGTGCTGGTTTGGTGGTCATAAATTTCTTTAGGTGTTCTTTATATTGGAAGTATCTTATTTATTAAATTTTGAAAGGTAATTTTGCGAGGTACATCAGTCTGGGTTGGAGGTTGTTTTCTTTTAGGACTTGAAATACTTCACTCTAAGCTTTTCTTGACTTAATGGTTTGAATTGAGAAATCTGCTGTGATTCTGATGGGTTTTCCTTTATAGGTGAGTTACTTCTTTTCTCTAATAGTTTTTAGTATTTTGTTCTTACGTTGAATTTCTGGAATCTTGACTCTTATATACCTTATTATAATTGTTTTTGTTTTTGTTCTTGTTTTTCTGATCCTGAGTATAGTGGTACTTCAGTTCATGAATTTTAATTCATTCCACAGTTCTGGGTAAGGTTGCCACATTTGTGTTCACGCAGGGAAAATGGCCGTAGTTGTCATCACCTGATCTGGAATTTGTAAAGCAAAGAAAATTTTGCTGAAGAATTCCACTTGTGAACTGACTTGTTCTTGAACAGAAGCATTCGTGACCCCAGGCATTAGTGCATTTGGAATTCTGTACGCCTTACTTACCTGTATCTCAGATTCTTTTTCTATGCTTCAAAATTTTTCTGCTGTTACTTTCATGAACAGGTTTTTTTACCTGTCTTCTGATTTTTCATCAATTCCCACTAATCTTATGTTAGTCTTCTTTCTATTGTCTAGCATCTATTGTATTGATTTTTCATTGCCCTTTGCTGTTTTTAAGAGGTCTTCATATGATGATTGCTACCCTAAGCCCTGTCTTCTGGAGCTGGTATTATATCCTTACACTGATTGACTTTGCTGTGTATACTTTCAGTAGAATTTTTAATCTCCTGAATTTCTATTTGAGTGTGTTTTATGGAATCTGGTTCTTTTCAGTGTTGAGCATTTGTAGTTTCCACATCTTGTCTAAGCTCTTCTATGTTTTTACCTGTATCTATTCTAGATTCACTAATCATTCCTTCATCATGGCAGTAATCTCTTTACTTATTACTTTTGTTTCTCTGAAGAGACTTACTGATCTGTTTTGTTTACTTTGCTGCCACCATTTCATGAAATTCAGCTGTGTGCCTTTTGATTTCTTCCACCTCAATTACCCTTTGATTTTCCAGTTCACTTATGTATTATTGATTGCTTTTTGCTTCTGTGTTTTCTTATTTTCTGTTGTTGTTGTTATTCTTTATATGTTTTCTGCATTGAGGCTTCTAAATTATTTATGGTAAGTACCTTTATTAGTATTATCAAGACTTCTTTCAGAAATAACTACTTTTTAGAGATGTCTTCTAAATATAACTGCCTTTTGAGTCTGTCCCAGGAGTCTGCCCCTTCAATTTATTAGAGATGCAATGTTGCTGTCTGTTTGACATAACACCCCATTCTTTGATGAAGGATTATAGTGTTGTTTGTAACCCCAAGACAATCTAGATACTGGTATACAAAGAAGATCAATTGATCACAACACCTGTGTCACCTTGACTAAAGCAGCACAACCAGTAACAACAATAGCATCAAGCACAGACCAAAAAATGACATTGATAACTATTAATTTGTTGCCTTTAGGTGCAAGATTTATAGTTATGTAACAAAATCTCAGACAAATCAGGAAGTTATATACAGTAAATATCCACTTAATATAGCAAAGAGAGAAAGAAGGAAGAAATAAAAACAAGAAGAACCAACACATAGAAAAACTAAAAACAAGGTTCACAGTCATGGAAGCAAACAAACAAAAAATAAAAACCCACAAGAGGTGGAAACAATGAAAAAAGAAAGAAATTTCTCTGTGATTTCAGTCCTGTGGTTATCTTCTAGGGTCTACAGTTGTGGTAGTGTCCAGTTTGGGGCATGATTTGCTCTCTCTATAGACTAAGGAGGCAGTCAAAGCCCAAATCCCTGCTGAATAACCTCAGCAAGCCTGCAGTAGCATAGGGTGGGGTGCCGGTTATGGTACTTGGAAATCCACAGACATTCAGGCTGATCCTGGCCTCTGGTTGTGGGATTGGGATGTGGGTGTTTTAGCTTGTAACACCCTGGGTGTGTCTTGCCAACCTGTCCATAGCTCTCTAAGCCTGGATGTCTCCCATAGTCATCCCACGCCTAGTCACTGTGGGTTTTTTCACACTAAGAGATCGGAGGTGAAGCCAACCCAACACTGTTCTGAGGCCTGGGTTCAGTGGGCCGCTCCCTAAAATGGCACCTGACCACGTACTTTCTCCAGCAGACCCTGCAGTCACCTGGACTGGAGTTATTTACCAGCTGTTGTAGGGCATAGCATCCATTGCTACGCCTCTGGAGGCCTCTGGAGTTGTCAGCTTTCACTGTGTCTCTGTAGATTCTATCTTACTTTCTTATGTCATGAGCCAGGGGCTGAGTGTGGGGTGCAGACTGCCCCTTCCTTTTCTTTATTGAAGTCTGTGTCTTCACTTTCTCTGTGAACTACAGTTTTCCCTTCAGATCTTCCTAGGTCCCAGGAATCTGCCTTTCTCCTTTTCTTCTCCAAGTTATTATCTTCTAGTGTCTGCATTCCGAATCTTGGCAAGGTTGAGTTTTTGCGACTTACTGCTCTGCCATCTTCCCAGAAGTCTAACTTTATGTTTTATAATGTTTATTAGTACATGTTTGCCATACATAGTCATTACATTCATTGTGGGGCATTGGCACATGTACATAATCCATCTTAATTCTTTTTATTTCCCTTTCCCCTCTGCCCCTCCCCTCTCCCTCAACTCTAGATCCCTTTCCTGTTTGGAAAAGAAATACTTCTGTGATCCGTAACTTTTAGAAAATTATACTCTTTTTAAAAAACAGATAAATGTTATGCAATCTTTCCAAAAATCAAGTTCAATTTTTGTAAGCAAGAATACACAATGTTATGAGGAGTTCCTGTACCTTCCTCTCAATTTTGCTGTGAGCGTACAACCGCTTTAAAAAAAAATCCATTTTTAAAAAGGTGATGCAGATGCATTAAAGCAGAATCCTGTCTGCAAAATTACTTCTTCATTTCTGAGCTAAAAGTATTTTGTTACTTCAGGAATTTTTTTATATTCTGTCAGTGAGACAGTGTGGAAAATACTAGATGCTCACGTCGTGAAAACACCTATACCTCACAGTGTGTTAGAAGCTTTGGTGGGTGGGTAGGGAGTACTGTGATAACTAAATACCAGGTTCCAAAACTGAGAAACAGTGTAGGATTGGGATCAAATTGAGGGATTCCAACCTATGCTTAGTCCCTCAGGGCAGGAACCAGCATTGGGAGGACATTGCTGATGAGCATTCTTCTTCCTGTGTATTTGAATTGGTGTCCATTGGTTTAAATCAGACCACTTATTTAAGCGGAACCATACCAATGTCCAAGAAAGGAAAGCCATGCTCCGTCATGTAGTTTATCATACAAAACTCAGTGATTTTAATGGAAAGTAATGTTTTACTTTTGAGTTTTAAGGTACTAGCCTGTTGGTTCAAACATTAATTTTTAAATTTTTATTTGGTACCTGTTTGTGGTACATAATGCTCATATTCATCATGAGGACAAGCACATATTTTCTGACTTTTATAAATACCAAATTATTATTTAGTTGTAAGCTGTACTCAGTCACTGTCATAGCATTTCTTTCATAACGGTTTTAAAAACCGAGCTGTACAGTGTTCATTTATTTCTGTCTTTTAACTTACCATCCACTTGCAGGCCTGTGGCCCAAAAACTGAGTTTGATAAGTGTCAGAAACTTCACCTATAATCTGTACTGAGTGTTTAAAATTCGACATTAAAATAAAAAGAGCTACAAAAATATCAGTCTTCAATGGACTCTTTTCATTTCACCACTGGTTTACTCTTTTCTCCTTTTGAGTGATAAAGCAGCTGCCTTCCACTTCTCGCTGATCTGCATGTTTGCTCAGGATTGTTCCTGTTGCTGTCCACCAGGCCTGGTGAACCTTGTGTTTAAAACAGCAGGATGAGATCTAGAGAAGTATTAGAAGACCATGGCTGCTGCTGCAGATATATAAAACCTGGCCGAGGTTCATATTAGTGTCTGTTGCTCTTTACTGTGTTGGTACAATGACAAAGGGTGGTCTTTTTTTCTTTCTTTCTTTTTTTTTTCCTTTTTCCTTTCTCCTTTCCCCATAACCTGGACTACTTTGATAACTTTTTGTGTTTCAGAGCTACCTATGACAATATTTAGGACAAGTTTTGCAAAAGAAAAAAAGGAAAAAGGAAAAATTTGTTTTGAGAGGCTCCTTCTGAAACCTGTAAAAAGAATCTGTTCCCAGTGAGGTCTTCACATTTAGCAACATCTTCCAAAGAACAGCTTGGTTTGCTGTGCTTCTGTGTGCTTTGGGGAGCCACCTAGAAATCAACATATTAAGCAGATTGTACATTTTTTAAAAATCAATGCATTTATAACTCTTCACTCTTACCGTTTTCA
>RJWT010017379.1:0-19378 GCA_004365215.1 Cuniculus paca | reverse complement strand
GGCTCCCTGCACAGGGGAGAAGCTTCCGGTGTTGTGTGGACAGCAGGGCTCTGATGTTGTGTGGCCACGTTGCATCCCTGGAGACTGTCCCTGCCCCACACCTCAGCCCAGGCAGGCGCCCTGCAGCCAGCCCCTGCTCCTCTCGTTCTCCCAGCTCAGGAGACCCAGGGCTGCTTCTCTGGCTTGTGTGCTTCGACCTCCCTGGGGGTCCCCTCCCGCCCCACAGCTTTGTCACCACCAATGCCCAGGCAATGGCCAGAGTGACACAGCCAGCCGCACTTCTCTCCCGCCCTCCGCCTCATGATTTCCAGCATCTCTGACTACACGATCCACCTCTCACCCAACATGACCAAACGTGACCAAACTGTCTCTAAAACTCCTTTCCTCCTCAACTTCTCGTCTCAATGACGCGACTCAGATTCCCTCGTTAGCTGGGGGTGCGCGCTCTGCTCCTCTTCTCCTGCTCTGTGCTTTGCCAGGTTTCCCCTCCTCTACTTCCGGACTCTGCCTCACCTCTGTTTCTTAGCACCGGCCTGAAGTGATCCTCCTGCTTCCTAAATGTTGCTCTGAAAACTCACCGTGTTGCTCAGTCAGCCAGGGATCTCTGAGCATCTTGTAATCTGAGAAGAGCACTTTCCCAGTGTCTTTATTCACATCCCCCACACCCTCAACGCCGTGGGTCCCCCTGATGAGCTACTGCACCCTGACCAAGCTGTGCCTCAATGCCACCTGCTTGGAAAAGCCGAATTACCTCCACACAGCTGGTCTTCTTTCACAGACTGCAGTCCTCTTGTGACAACTGTGCTCATGTCTAGCCAGTCTTTTCTACATGTACTCTGGTTGCTTTTTCTGTGTGTATGTCTTTTTATAAACAATGTCTCAAGAAATAAATAAACGAATAAACTTGATGTCTCTAAAACTACAGACTCTATAAGTTCAACAACCAAAACAGTGTGAGCATAGGAGACACTAACAGTATGACAATCAATAAATAAGTGAATGAAAACAACAATTCCTTCCTGTTCCATCTTAGCTTTTCCCTGGGTCCCATTAGGTTTCTAAAAATCCTAACATCTTCCACTGAAACGTGTAATTGTTGACTTAAGTAGGCAACCCAATTCTGCCTCCAGGAGGTGATCAGGGCTTTGAGAACTGGGAATCGGGAGGCAGCCTGGCAGGGGTCAAGGGTGTCTGCAGTGCCCCGGGCCCCTACTGCTTTAACAGCAGCAATGTGCTCCTGAGAACCTCAGTCCCCAGCAGGGGTCCCGGCAGTCGCCTTGCCCATCTGACCTCCTGTACCCCGGTAAGGAAGTTTAGTTTACATGGGTTTCTGAAGCTTCCCCTCACAAAATAGCAAGAAACGTGTTAAGAATGCATCATAAACAGAGCCTGCTTTGGTGCTGCTGCCTTCTGTGTGAGCTTCGGACGGCGGCAACTGGCAGCTGGCTCCGGGGCTGCACATGGCACAAGGAATTTCACGGCTACAACTTGTCACCACAAAGAAGGGAACACACATTCTAGTGAGTTAAGAGAGCTAAGAGAAACACCGATCAAACACTGCCGCTGAGATGCAGAAACTCCGTCACCCCGTGGTCCTGGGAGACAAAAGGCTCCAGCCCTGGAAACCACATCAGCTGCTGGCACGGAACATGGGACAAAAGACAGCGGCAGCAATGGCCTCGTAGGACACCCCAGCAGAGAAGTGGCCGCATTTTCTCTGCTTCTATCTCGGGCTCTTTCAGTGACCCTGGGCTCAGAGAAGGAAAGGAAGACATAATAGTAGAAGTTAATGCTTCTGTGATTTAAAAAGAGTGATTTAAGCAAGATTTTCTCTTTTGGACGCAAAGGCAGGCCACAGCAGGATTGGGAACACACCGGTGTGCTGATTACAGGAGAACAAGCTGTGTTAGTGAAAGGAAAGGAGCTATTAATACTTTCTAGAAGTGGGCAAGGCAAAATGAATGCATCTGAAATCCACTTCTGTTAGAAAAAAGGAACAATACCATGAGGCCCAACCAGTCCTTCAGAGCGGCATCTGCTGGTGTTTGCTTATGCACACCGTAAAGCCTTAACAGGTTTTCTAAGACCAGCAGCTAGCACCGCCCCATACGGAAATCTTCCAGCAGAGTTGGGAGGGCTGCAGCTTTCACAGGCTGTGCAATGAGATGCTCAGCACCCTGCACAGTGGCCCCACCACCACTTTTGGATTTGGAGTTGGTTGCTGTCCTGGGACGCAGGGGGTGATGCATTTGGGGGGATGAGTAGGGTTTCTTCCCTCGGCTTCTCCCCAGCCACAATGACATCTACTTACATGAGTCAGACAACAGCACAGGGTAAACTGAAAAATGTGTTCACAAAGCATTAAAAGAATTTCTGACGCCAGGCGCACAGGGAAGAGGTCAAGCCTGGGAGAATGATGGCGAGTTCAGGCAGGCGGCATGGCCAGGAGGACAGAGCTCCGCAGGGACCAGCAGGAGTTAGAGGAGGTGAGCACCAAACCACAGGATGATGGCAGGGCTGCCAGGCAGAATGCAGGACATCCTGCTGGATCTGAATTTCAGATGGAGTAATTTTGGAATGTAAGTAATATCTCAATGTTGCCTGACACATGCTTATACAAAAATACTGATCTTCGTAGAGTTGAAATTCAAATTCAAAGGAGACGTCTTATGTTTTATTTGCTAAACCTGGCAATCCTGATTGAGGGATATGGGGTTCACAATGGCCGGACAGGGGAGAAAGAGAACTGAACGCCAGACTCAGACACTAGCTCAGGGGACCTCTCAGAAGAGAGAAAAGCAACACAGGAAGAGAACCTGGCAAGACACACCCAAGGGCTCCACCAAGGAAAGACAGCCGAGGTCTGAAGCCAGCTGGAGCCAAAGGAAGGGGCCAGCGCTCAGCACGCCAAGCAGGCAGATGAGTAAGCCTGCCGCAACATGTGGACACACGGCACAGGGGCTGCACGGCTTGGGCCGCTGTGACAAGGATGGAGAGATCAGCGGCGTTGGCATGCCTAAGGAGCGGGACACCTAACCCAGGTGTCGTGCTGAGGCCTCCCTGGGCCGCACCAACAGCACAAGGAGCACGGCAGCCTGGTTCTTCATAGGAGTCTCCGGAAGTGAAGCCCAGGAAACAGGAAACAGGCCCTTACACTGTACGTCGGATTTCTAGAGCACAAAACCATGAGGCGCCGCTTCACTGCTTTGCAGGGAAAAGAGTTCCACAGAACAAGAAGCTCAGTCCACATGAGAACAGCTGAGGAGCTATAGCAGTGAATTTCCTCTGAAAAGCAACTGTAATAAACGCATCTATTAGTCTGTCAGGAGAGCTGAGGTGTGACGCGAAACACTCTTCCTGAAGCTCAAGGAAAATGTAAATCTACCCCAAATTAACATAAACATTCTTTTTTCCTCAGTATAACTTTAACTGGTTTCTCCTAGAACTCTATTACTAAATGAAGCTAAAATTTAAAAGTCACTGATTTGAAAAATCTTTCCTAAATATAACAAAATACTTCAGTAATGACCTGTATAGTCATGCATTAAAAAAAGATTAATGACCAAAATCACAAAGGGATTCAACAGATTTAAATGCAAAAAACCTTATTGGCCAAGTACAAAGTAGGAAACATCTCAAATACAATACTGTAGGTAAAGATGTTAATTCATCTTCACACCATTTGAAAAGATAAAATCTGCCACATCATATAAAGAAAAGTCATAAAAAGATAATTCATAGAAAAGGAAACAAAAATTACTTAATAATACAGAGAAGAGTTGCCTCTCCTAGCAATCAAGGACATCCTACATCAAACAGAAACTAACATTTTCACCCATCAAATTAGCTATTATTTTTTAAAAATTGAAATATTCAACACTAATGAGGAGAGTTAATAGGTGTCAGGCACTCTCCTACTGTATAAATTGGTTTAAAAACTGTCTAGCAAGTAATTTAGCAGTGTATGTCAAAAGCTTTAAAAATAATCACGCTTTCCCACCTAGGTATTCCTCCTGGAATCTGTTATCAGTTGTGTTGTTGAGGAGTTGTGGGAAGGGGTATCTGCCACACCACTTATAGCAGAAGAGAGGAAAAGTGCAAGGATGTTCTTCAATGGGAGAACAAACAGAATACTATACAGTGAAGAACACTGCACTTAATGACGCAGGAAAATAATGGAAGAAACACTGAGTTTCAAAGTAGCACAGAAAACTGTATTTATATGTCTCTACATAGCATGATCACAATTACATATAAAACAGAAGAAAATATACCAAAATGTCAACTATGATTAAATGAGTTGTGATTGTGAAATAATTATTTTTCTTTAAATATTTTTTCGATATTTCTACAATACATGTATACTACCTTCATGATCACTAAAGAAAAACAGCAGAAACAACTTTAGCCATCAAACGTTGCTTCATTATAAGAAGGAAAATGGAAACATGGATTAATCTAAGGATATGCATGAAGCTTAGATATGTATGGGAATTAAATGAAACCCTAGTGTGTATTTCAACATTTATATTTATCAATTGCCTTCTGTCCTGAAGCCCTTCTATTGTTATCTAAACAATACAATAAGAATGAACAAGAATTAGACTAATAAAGAAAACAAAATCTTTGTTTCACAAATCAATTTTCTCCTTAAAACTGAGTCTGCCACATAATCCAACTACAGTGATATGCTATTTGATTTTTTTACAACCTGAAATTTGTAAAACCCACAATTATTTTTCTAAATGGAAAGGAAACCACTAGCAATCCTCTTTTGGCCCAGGTTTCTCCAGTTTGACCTTGAAGACAACCGAGTGGAGTATTTATTGTTGTCACTCTAGGCATGAACTCAAATCAGTGCCCTTTCGTGAATGTGGCATAGAATTTTTAAATACTTACAGCTGAAAACAGCCTGGGTGTACGTCGCCTGGGAGAAACACGCTTGTGCTCACTGGATAGAGACCCCACATTGCTTGAGTCAAATCACCTGAGAACTGCTGGTTTTTCAGGTTTTGAGCATGCACGGTGTCTATATGGGAAGGCACTTGACATCCAGCTAGAGTTTTAATTTGTCTTAAAAGCATGAGAGGCACTGGGTACGTCCTCTTGTCCTGTGCCACCTGGGTTCGGTCACACACAGAGCGCAGATGTTCTGATGTGGGAAATCACTTGTTACACTCACGTGCAAGGGTCAGATTTCCATAAAGGAAGTGACAGTTCTTCTAAAATGACAGAAGAGGGCTACTTTGTGAACTCTTAATATTGGCCCACTCCGAGGGCCCAAGGAGATTTTTGTGAGTGAGGTCCCTAGGGTAAAGAATACGTGTGCAAGACACCACCAACAACAGCAGGCAACATGGAGCAGAGCAGAGTGCAAAAGCACAAGAATGCAAGAGCAGCCTGCGTCTTTATTGTATAATTCTTACATAGGTTGTTACCACATATTTACATTCTTGTATAGTGCTATAACCAGCACACGTCTGTTTACCTGTGCCAAGTCATGGTTAAATAACTGTATCCTGCTGTGCACCTGCGCTAGGCAGCAAGGTCACATCCTCAGGTGTCCTTAGGCACTCCTGAGCTTTGAAGCAGTTTGAGTGGTTCCTCAGACTTAATATAAAGTGTCATGAATCATTACTTAAAAATTAAAATAACAAGACAACTTGCTAGATCAGGAACAAAATCAAATTAGAAATCATTTAGGGTGGAGACTATGACACCTTCAGCACAGTACACAGCATGCATAGGACAGAACAGGTTCCTTGTTACATGGCTGGTAGATTCTCATCAGAGAGAGAAAGAAAAGGGAAGAGAAAGACAGAGACAGACAGAGACAGAGACAGAGAGATAGACCACATTTTTCCCATCACCAAATCTGGGCATCATTATTGCATCTTCCTGTAGGAATGATACATTGAAAGGCAGCTGAGATACACAATGAATTCCAGTACATCAGAGTGGAAGATCATATTCAAATGAAAGTAATTTCCCAAGTTCTATTGTTGTACTTCAACAATGCTCCTAGACCTTTACTGAGACACTAGCAGCCAATCTCCAGTCAAAGTCCTCAGATAAAAGACTTTAAATTGCAGCAGGGCAGCACACTGTCTTTAGACATTAACAATGCAGCGAACTCTAACCAAAATCCACTTCCCCTTCCTTCCTCCCCCACCCTTCCTCCCTCTTCCCTCCCTCTCTTCCCCTCTCTCTTCCTTCCTCCCTCCCTCCCTCCCTCCCATCTTTCCTTTTGTCAAAGACATTCAACAACACACTCCACCCATGAATGGCATCACAACTGAAGGGTGGGTGACTGACTTTGGAAAAGCACCTTAGTCATCTTATTTCTAGACATCAGTGGAAGGATGTAAACATTTCCATCTGCTCAACTCATTAGTGCTGATAGAGGAAAATTGCAAAGCTCTGGGGCTGTGGTTCCTCATGGACTCAGACAAGGACTCTCAGTGTGCAGCTGGAGTGTACCCCAGGCCCTTCAGGTGGCCCTGACCACGAAGATCACTTCTACCCCATGCTAACACACTATTTCTCTTTCACTCTGTCCACCTGCTGCATTCATTTTGAGCTTTCCAACAGATTGGTGAAGAAGCAAGTGACTACCTGTTTTGCAGTACTCAGACATTAAGGAGATTCACAAAAATGTAAAGCAATGTCATTTCTCACTCAAAATTTGTGTTTTAGGAAACATTATTTTTCATAAAAACATATTATTTGTTAACCTATAATGGGTTTACTTTTGTTGTTTTGGACAATACATAAATATTTTAAAATTTTCCTATGTTGATTTCTAATAGACTAAACATGAATTGACATAACCCACATAAACAAAAGCTTTTTGGGTCCCGAATAATTTTCAGGAGTGTAACAGGCCCTAGACCTAAATTTTTGAGAAGAGTCAGGACAGACCTCTACTTTGAGTCAGAATTAAAAACATAAGTTAATGTTGAACCCAGACACTCAAAAAATCTCTCTGGATTTTCACACAAAATAACCTTCTACTCTCCTTCAGAATTGAAAAGTATTTTTGTTTCATTTTATGCTACTCAGAATCCAAATTAAATTTCACTCCAGTTCAGAACTACCTAATAAGAATTTTCAAATATTGGTCATTCATCCATTCAATAAAAATGTATCCAGAACCTCTCATGTGCAAATATAGCAAGGTTTGGTAAACTGTCAGACTGGAGAAATAAAGGTGTCTTTTCAGTCGGGAAAACCTATAAGCATCTGCCCGTAAGCAGTAAGACGTACCACGTATTAAGTGCGGGGTGCTGTTCGGGCTGCTTCCCAGCACAGCAAACCTGCTCCAGCCAGGATGCTACGCACTACTGCTATCCCCTTACAGATGCGGAGCTGGGTGGGATGAAGCCATTTGTCTGTGGGACTGGGCTCCTAAGTGGCAGAGCCAGCACTTGAACTGGCAGAGTCACTACCCCGACCCTGCATGTTCTACCTGGCACCACCCAGCAAGGTCGGGAACAGAACCCAGGACAGCAGCACATGACAACGACGCAAACCATGGCAGTGTTGAGACCCACCATAGCGTGAGCCAGAGGGATCATGACCGTGAGTTTACTGTTTATTCCCGGAACCTGCAGACTGGACTAACAAGTTAGGTAGACAGGAGTTCTGAGCTACTCTTACCTTGTCCACATTATAAAAGTTGTGAGGAAAGAACCCTACTATTACCAGTAATGGCAAAGCAGAGCATCTCTGAGATAAGTTCTTGAAATACAGAAAGAGAACCAGAAGGGGAACCGTCAGCGCACCAGCTCCCTGGGAGTCCTCTGTGCACGCTCAGGGACAGCTTCTTTAAGATTGACGAATGGCCCATTGGCCACTGGACACACTGTTCTTCCCGCCCAGATTCATGCGTTGAAGCTGTAATTCCAAATTCGCCTCAGCATGAGATTGCACTAGGAGACAGGGTGTCCAAGGAGGTGAGTCAAGTGAAACGAGGGGTATGGGTCAAGCCCAATCCCATATAACTGAGGTGCTCACAGGAGAGAGATGCTGGGGACACACAGAAAAGCCACGTGAAGATACAGGGACGAGGAAGCCATCAGCAGGCCAAGGAGAAAGGCCACGGAGGACACCAAACCTCCCAGCTTCCCAGACCATGGGACAATCAATTCTGTTGATTGATAACACAGCGCCCTGTGGTATTTTGTGATGGGCCCTTGCAGGCCAAAACAGTGGCCTAACTCTTGCCCAGCCACGCTTTTTAAAATTCCTAGTTTAACCCCCAGTGTCACCCTTGTCGGTGTATTAAATGGGGACATCCAGATACTTGCCTGAGACGAAAGACAGAAGTTCCCCGACGTCCACAGTAGCAGTCAAGGTACGCGGCTCACAGGTGGCACCAGCCAGCATTATGGGTGGGGTGGTGGCTGGCCTGCCCCACCCCCAGGAGCTGACGAGGAAAAGCTGAGAGAAAGGGCCTAACCTACAAAGCAAGCCCAGAAGGCATGCGCACGTGGACTCAAGGCCATGCATGCCTCCTCTAGTCCAGAATGTTCCAGGGGCTGGCGGCTGCAGCTCGGGGGGTTCGTGGGCTGCTGTGAAGGACACAGAGACTATCACTGGCAGTGGCAGGGCCAGGGGACTGAGTGGTTCCCTCCAGGGCCATAGCCAGGAGAGCCCCTGGGAGAGAGTTAAAGGGGGACCCTGCGGGTGAACCTGCAACCTTGTGCTTAACTGCAGGTGCAGTTGCCCTGGACACGCTGAGCAACCCCCGCCTCCACTCTGCAACCTCTGGACCCACCACTGCACAGCACCCAGACACACGTCAGGCGGGACTGCGGGACCTGGACCAGTGTGCAGAAGTGGACGGCGTCGTCCTTACAAGACAAAGAAAAAAAGGAGGTGCCAGTTTGGATCTGTGGTGTCTGATTACCCACACCACAGTTAGAACATCAGTTCACTCAGTTTTCTGAGGAGCATCTTGGCAATAAGTCTGAAAAGTCGTGAAAACTGTCTTTTTTTAAAATTCAAATTACATTTTCTGGAATTTATTCTAAAATGATGCTATGACCAGGAATGCTTAAAGGCATAAAATATTAACAACAGCTACATACATTTTAAAAAAGAAAAAATAGGTTAATTTTTTATCTAAAGTATAAAATTATAGATGGCTCCTATTTATTTTTATGTCTTTTCCTATTTCAAAAGTTCTATGATGTGAATATATTACAGTTGTGAGTCAGAAAATAAAAACAAATAAATGGTTTGTCTTTTACAAGATTGGAATACTGACTATAAACTGGATAATATTTGTGAATACCTTCCCATCTCAGTCTATCCTTTCAGAAAATATGGACACAAATGAGGAGCATATTTTGTTTAAACACACACGAAGTTGTTCCAGTCATAGGTGAAAATCTTGGAATTACAGGGAAATACACTGTGAAAAATGTCAGTATGTTTTCTAGTAAAACCTGTTTCTCACTTCAAAAAGAACCATCTCTGTGTTTCTGCTGGCTAAAACATGGCCCCCAAAACTGAGAGACACTTGGAGAGATACTCTTGCATGAAAATTACGAGATCCCTTTCTGCCATATAAGAAGCCCTGTCTTTGCAGGTCACCATGTAAGAGCCATCCCCAACTCCCCCGATGAACGGAAGTTGGTGACCTCACAGAGAAGGAGAAGGAGCCCTGGATCCGCGGCCCCTGTGGGTAGAGCTCTTCACCAGACAGCGCCCTCCACCGTCCCCTGCAGAGCACTGCAGTCACAGAGCCCCGGGACCCAGGGGCAGCAGGTCCAGCAGGTGCGCCACACGTGTCCAACCAAGTAACACTGCGGGTGCTTGCTTTCAACCAGCTTCAACTACACAGAGGGTTGAGGTCAACTACTAGGTTTCCCCAACTACTGACACATCGCTGCCTATCTAAATCTCACTGGATTGATACAAAGAAATAATACATCTTGCTGGTTACTTTAGCAAGCATTTTTTTTTTTTTTGTGGCACTGGGAATCAAACTCAGGGCCTCGCGCTTGCCAGACAAGCACTTATACCACTGAGCTAAATCCCCAGGCCTTGTCTTTTTGAGACAGGGTCTCCTTATGCCGGTCAGACTGGCCTTGAGCTCACTTTGTAGCCCAGGCTGGTCTCGAGCTCACAACGATCCTCCTGTCTCAGCCTCCTGAGTGCAACAAGCACTGTTTTAAAAAATATATTTGCAAGCTGCAGCACTCCCCAAGCCGTCTCCCAGCAACTTTCTACCTCTGTTGCATTTCCTTCTACCCTGCACTACCGGTCCGTCATCCAGCAGAAGCCTGAGGACCGATCTGCTCCTCTCCTCTCTGGGCCGGTGATTTCCGAGATTAAATGAAACGAGTATTCTAGGAAAACTCTTCACAGTATCTGCAGTCTTTGCAATATTGTATTCTCTGGATTTCTCACTGTCACTAAAAATTTGAAGAATTCAAACAAAGAGTGTTTAAACTGCAGATGAGACCTTGCCTCTGTCTCAGGCTCACTGCAGGCTCCCTGGACCGCAGTAGGCTCTTTTCTTCGCGTGACCAGATGGATGGCAACTCACCTTCCAGAAACAGCGACCCCGGAGCTCAGCGGAGTGACTTTATTGAGCTAACTTTCCCTGCCTCATTCATCGCCTATGACTGCTTGACCATCCTCTGCTCCCAAGGGCTTGTTTATTTAAAAGAACATTAATGGGTCCTAGCACTCTCCAACTGCTGAAAAGCCAACGCGTAGCTTTGGAGACCAGAGTAAGCAGGGCCAGAGGGCCAATCTGTCAAGCTGCACAAACACTATCTTCAGATGTCAAGAGAGCCCTGAGAAGGCCAAAGCATTACTTAGACAAGGCAGGAGGAATAATGTACTAATTTCTGTGTTACTGGTAGGCAATAACGGTAACATTTTTGATTAAATTCATAAAACATTTTTCCTTTCTTTTCTTTTTCTTTCCCCAGTACTGTGGACTGAGAAAGTACTGAGCTACTCCCCAGCTTTTTTAAAATTTGGGGACAGAGTCTTGCTAAGTTACCCATGCTGGACTTAAATTTGCAATTCTCCTGCCTCGGCCTTCCAGGCAGCCAGGATTACAGATGTGCACCACTGTGCCCAGCATAAAACACTTTACTCACGGAGTTTTTGACTGCAGGACCCCGTATGTTCACTTTTAAGGGCAGAGCATGGGCTTTCTTCCTTGGTTTCAAAATAAACTTTTGGATTTCATTCTTTCCTGTATCTTCTACCCCTTCTTCAGCTATTCCTATATTTCACCGCTAATTCTTCCTTTCATTTTTCTCAGCTCCTCCTGCCATGTGGTCTCTAAACTCCTGTATGTATATTCCATTCTTTTAAGTATTTGGATGATGTTCACAAAGTACAGGGCTGCAGCATATTGCACCGCAGCTTTACCTGCTTCCAGTGAGTAGAATTTAAGTGGGCTTTTCACGCTGCCTCACCGCAGGGGGAGGGCCAAGGCTGGGACAAGCCGAAGGGATAAAGCAAAGGCGTTTACCGGGGAGTTGCGGCTGCAGTGTGGACGTTAAGTCCCAAGACCTCAGTCTGTGACTACGTCAGAGGCAAAACTTTTACAGACTTGATTAAGGTAAAATGAGGTAATTATTCTAAGCAATATGACCTTGCAGGGAGAGGACACCTGGTTTCAAAGCACAGAGGGAAGACACGGGGAGAAGACCCCAGCTGTAAGCCCATTCAAGGGTCCTCTTATGGTTAATACATTGTGTCAACTTGAGAAGTTTAGAAGTTTAAGAAACTCAGCAGCTCTACATCCTGGGGTGTAGAGAACAAGCAGTTAGGGTTCTAGGATGTTGTTCACTGTGTCAATTTGAGAAGGTCAGCACTTTAAGTGATTCAGTGGGGGGAGGGGGGGGTCAGGGCCCTAGTTTGTAACATCCTCAGTTTGTAACATCCTCATCCTGTGCAAAGGAGGGCAAGGACATTTTATGAGTGTTATACCCACTCTGAAGGTGGTGGGCGGGTGGCCAGTGTACAATATAAAGGAGGAGAAGAGGCTTGGGTTTTCGCCCTCTTTTGTGCTGGCTGCTGCCTCAAAGTGTTGCCCAGTGCCATCCCACCCTGCCTTGGAGCCAGCTGATTATGGACTGAAATCTCCAGAAACTGTAAGCTAAAAAAAACTTTCCTTGCTTCACTTTGGGTGTCAGGTGTTTTGTCCCAGCAACGAGAAAAACTAACCAAGACAGGTCCCCAGGAGAAACTCAACCTGCTGACCCTCTGTCTCCAATACCCGGACTCCAAGAACCACATCCACCCCACCTTGCCTGTGGGACTTCATTGTAACAGTCCTAGGAGAGGAAGGCTCCTAAGCACAACCCCATGCCAGCCAGCAGGAACCTGTGGGCTGTCTGTGTCCCAGGGGGCAGAGCTCCTGCTGGGAGCCGGTGGGGTAGGCAGGTGTGCATCTCCCAGGCACAGGCACAGGCACAGGCACGGGCAACAGGCCTGCAGGATATCCACTCCAAGCAGCTGCGCCAAACACAGGAGCAGGAGACCAGTACTTCATTCCCCCACTGACCTTCCCTGTCTCAGCCAGGCTGGTGAGACCGAGAGCGAGAGCGAGACTGAGCAAGGCTCCCCGTAGCTGTCTGTCCGCAGCAACCCCCAGCCAGCAAGATGTGCAAGTAGAGCTGGGGTCCTGCTCCCCTGAAGCCCCTGCAGAGGCCATGGAGCGAGCAGGGTCCCTGCAAGGATGCACTGGCCAGGACAGAGCTGGAGCCTCCACCTTGGGGAACGCGGGGCTGTGTGGCCCTGGGAGCCTCCAGGGCACCCACCTCTGAGTGTGCCCGCCCAGACAGCTCTGGGGACTGGGCGCTGCCGGCCAGGGAAGGGGCCTGGAAGACAGCAGGTCCTGTCACATGGGAAGTGGGACCTTCCCCACCCGCTCCTGCAGCTGACCCTTGGAGAGCTCCTGGTCGAGGCTGAGAGGACAGCAGAGCACCACCACCTCCCATCCAGTCTCCACTGAGGCTGTGCTGGAGGGGGCGGTTTGGAGTCAGACACAAGAGCAAAGCCCAAGGCTAGCCTGCTAGCACATCGGAGTGGAGAGAGGTTAGAGCAATCCTGGGGTCACAGACGCCAGGGGAGGGGACCTGAGCAAACATCGAAGTCAGCTACCCCAGACACAGTGATGGGAGTGATGCAAAACGCAGGAGCCTTGGCAAGAACCACAAAGGATCCTCATGATGGACAAAAGAACTTCAAAACTCCAAAAGAAATAACTGTCCAGAAAGATGGAGATTTTACACAGTAAACATCCCATCATCACACTAGTGTGAGAAGCTGAATGAGTGGATAAGATCCAAAATATACAACAGATACTGTGAAAGGGGATGAAACGGCTCAAAAGAAAAGAGAAACTGGGATGGGGAAAGGGAAAAGGAAAGTAGGGAAAAGGGAAAAATACACACAAGACAGTTGTGATAATCACACAGCTAGCTTCTCTTAGTTCACTGAAAAGAAAGGTTTGAGCTAACATTGTTTGGACAATATTTCATGCCTATTTCTTGTACTCGGAGTAACTACTATGAAGATAACAATGTGCAATGCATTATTGTACTCTCCTATTATCCTATTTTAAAACTGTTTATTTTAATTTTTTTCTCCTTAAAATAAAATTAAAAAAGAAAGATGGAGATTTTAAAAAGCATTATTTACCAGTTTCCTTGGGAACATGCACTTTGTGAAATATCCCTTTCTTTCCTTTAAATCTGTCATCCAGTACACAATAATTATTCATAATTAGAAATCATGCTTATCATTGGAATGTTTGCTTTAAATCTAACTTCTCTGTGATATGCTACTTTGAAATCAAAGTTGCAACCATCAGTACAAAGACTCCTTAAAAGTGGTTATATTTCCAAAAAAGTTAATCATATTACAGTGATCCATGCATATCTATTTTTATAGCAGCAGCACAGTTCATAATAGGAAAACACTGGAAACAACCCATACATCCAACAACAGATGTATGGATAAAGAAAGTGTGGTATTTACACACAATGGAGTACTACTCTGCCATAAAGGATAAACTTGCAGCATTCATAGGTAAATGGATGCATCTTAAGACCATAATATTTAGTGAAATAAATCAGACACTCAAGCTTAAACATTGCTTGGTTTCTCTTATATGAGGAACTCAAAACAGAAAAGAAGACTAAATGAAAGATAGAAAATAGTAAGTGGGGAGATAGATCTTTGACAAATGGGAACCAAAGGATCGAGGGAGGGGAGAGGGAGAGGGGGAAGTAAAAAGAATTAAGACTTCTTGTGTATATGTCTAAGTTCCCCACGGTGAGTGTGATGTTTAGTACTGCAAACATGCATTGATAAAAATAAAAGTTGAGGACAGCTATTTCAAAAATAACAAAATGGGTTATAATAGCCATTATTGATTTCCTATTATCTTGTTTCAAAGCCCTGTATTGCTTTACTTGTTTTCTTTTGATTGATTTTATTCTATTTTGTTTTGTTTGATTTTATTATTTCTGATGGTATAAGGAGCTACTTTGAAGATAACAAGATGCATTATGGTAGCTTCTGTTGTATTCCTATTGTCTTTTTTGAAGTCCTATATTGCCTTCATTGTTTTGTTTTGATTAGTTTTATTGTGTTCTGTTTTAATTGATTTTATTATACCTGAGGGTATGGGCAGTGTTATGATTGACACATTGTGTCAACTTGAGCAGTTCAGAAGTTTAACTGAGAGACTCAGCAGGGAACCAGGGTTCTTACTTTGTAAATATCCTCATCCTATGCAAAGGAGGACAAGGAGATTGTGTGAGCGCTACACCAGCCCTGAAAGGGGTGTGTGTGGGGGTATGTACAATATAAGGGAGGGGAAGAGGCTTGTTCTCTCTTTTGCTCTGGCTGTTGCCTTGAAAGTGTTGCCCCAGTGCCATGCCACCCTGCTTTGGAGCCAGCTGATTATGGACTGAAATCTCCAGAAACTGTAAGCTAAATAAACCTTTCCTTGCTTCGCTTTGGGTGTCAGGTGTTTTGTCCCAGCAATGAGGGAAAAGTATATCTGAGGGTATGGGCAGTTATTTTGAAGATAACAAGAGGCACTATGGTAGCCATTATTGATTTCCTTTTATCTTGTTTTGAAGTCTTGTATCATGTTCATTGTTTTGTTTTGATTGGGCTCTATTCTATTCTATTTTTTCGTTTTATACTTTTCAAAATTAAAAATTAAAAAAAAAAGGTTAAAAATAGAAAAAGTGTTATGCAGCCCTGAAACAATGAAACTGTCCCTCCTCACCCAGGGTCTCCTGTACGCCGTAACTCAGCATGTGTGAGCTTCCCGCACGCTGTCGCCTGAATCCTCATCACAGCCAAGGAAGCAGGCTCTCGTAGGCCTGTTTATAGATTAGCAATGACAAGCTTGTGCCCGCTAACGAGCATATTATTAAACGCTGCGGAACTCTCCAAGCCACAGCTGTCAGGACCTGACATCCCCTCGTGGAAGTAGTTACAGCATGGAAATTGGCAAGTGTTAGGGTTGGCGTTCCCAGCCCCTGGCCCCAGATACAGCCTGAGGAAACAGGCTCTGGGCTGAGATGCAAACGAAGCTCGCAGGGACCAGTCTGCAGGTCCCACAGGCGGAAAGTGGGTGGAGCAGCTGTCACCATCAAAGCTGCCAGATGAGCCAGTCTCACGCTGTCTGTGTTTTCTGTGCTCTTTCTCTGGGAGACTGTGCTCCCAGACACTCTCTTCTTTGATCCCTTGGGGGACCCGTGTCCAGAAGCTGGCGGAGCCGCCGGGCCCACAGAGAAGTCCAGCAGCTATCAGGGCAGAGTGGGGGGGCGGTAACAGCCTCCCTGCATGGTTGCCCTTCTCCAAGCTTTGTCTGCTAGGAAAGAGAGCAGCGTCTGCTCTCTGGGTGAGCAAATGATTATACAAGACCCTGGTCCCACATCACAGAAGAAGGCGTCTTAAAAGCCTTTGTGTGGCTCCAAGACAGGCCTTCAAGGAGCTGCGTTTTGAAAAAGAGGGTGGAGGTCATTTCTCAATGTAAACATGCTGGAAGGCCCCAGAAACAATGGGAATCTTTAGAAAGTAAGGGAGAAAGTGAGTAATTCTTGCTGTCTTCAAAACATCGCACCTTGGGTTTTGAGTTTCTGCACTAAGATATTGGGAGGTATTTCAGGCTCTGTGCGGCAAGCTCATCCTACAGGGACAGGGGCCTGCTGGTCTCGCCTCTTGGATGGGTTTGTGACCTGACTTCGCAGCAGACTGGCCCCAAATTCTAAAACGCTGTAACACACGGAGGTTCCAGACCTCAAGATGGACACAGAGTGATCAGACGGTAAGAGAAGAGTCTGTACACATCCAGATGTGAGGTGCACAGCCAAGCATCCTCCACGGTGTCCTCAGACACAGCACCTCACACGCGCGTAATGGCCCAAGCACATTCATCCTGCCTACAAATCTTGTTCTACCACCGCCCCCATGTATTTTTATCTACAATCAGTGAGAGTGGGCATTACAGGCTAGACAGTCACAGGAAGAAGTGGCTTCCGATTAGAGTCACAGAAAATCAGATCTGTAACTGATTTTCGTATTTTTAGTATATTCGGTATTGGGAAGAAATCTATGATTTTCCAGTAGATTACTGGGAAATTAAATTCGTGTGGAGTGGGTGGGTTGTATACCTAGCGAGGGAGTTCGATGGATGAATATTTAGGTGTAAAAACCTGATAGCGGAATCAAGGTGAAAGGCAGGAGAGTCCCTGGGGAAGCGCCATGCACCTGGGCCTTAGGTCAGTGGAGCAGGCAGTGGCTGAGAGGACAAGGAATGAAGAAAGGCCAGGACAGGCCCACGGCTGAGGGCCCTGGCATCCGCTCCCCCCTACACCCGAGGGCTTAGGCCGCGCTCTCCTCCATCAATGGTGCTTTGTCCGGACTGCCTGGGACTCGCGCGGAAGGGAGGAGCCCTGCTTTCCATTTGCTGTCACGAACTGTTCTCATCTCATGGGGCTGATCAGCAGTATGGGGTCCTGCTGCAATCCTTCTGGCTTTCTGGGGAGTTTCAGTGATGAAGCAGAATAAAATATTGTCAGAATAATTAAATCTGCGTGAGGCTCTTTAGTTACCTATTCACAGAGCTTCCTGGGTCTCATTTCCAAGCCTTTCACGGAGTTCTCTCCGGGGGTTCCCATTACAAATGAGCAACCACCAAGTACTGAGGGGAAAAGGAAAGCGCGCTAGGTGGATAGGAAAGGTGTGACTCTCCCCCAAGAAACGGTGCGTGGCCTCGTTCTCCCCGGGGTGCCTCTCCACTACTTATGCTTCTTGCATGCAGAGCACTGCAGTGCTCTGCTGAGCCGTGCCAGTTAGTCCCAGCTGCGTGGCCCTGAGCAGGTGCCGTGGGGCACGGGGCAAGCATCTCTCTTCTCCTGAGCTCTTGAGATAAACAGAGGACCCACTCCTGGGTGCCAGGAGCTGGGTCAGGGAAGGAATGCAGGCTCCCTCTAAATAACCAGGTAGAAATAATCAACACAATCGTCGCTAAATCAAGCTCACCAACCTGCCTCGCGCTTGTCCTCTCCCACTTGTCCAGGCACCTGACCTTGTCCTCCCACGTCCGTCTGATAACATGTCCTCCCTCCAAGTATCAGGTCGCACATGGCTTCTCTTTCTGTGCAGAGCCCCTCTCGTCTTTGGGGTACACCAGACAGCCATGCTCCTGCTCTTCTCCCTCCCCTCTAAGCCCAGACATCCACAGGAACCTGTCAGCACTGAGGCGCGCTGTGGGGAGGAAGCAAGCTGACGTGATCAGAGGTCATGTGAGACACGCTGTAACTTGCTAAGGGTAAGTCCCCCGAATCTTTGAAGACACCAACACAAGGATGAGCTCGAACGCACACAGTGTTTTCTGTAAGCTGCCACGTCGGCAGCCGTGCTCGGTAGAGGGGAGTGAAATGTGCACACTCAAACACGGATGAAGACACCCAGGCACCAACTTCAGGGCGCCAAGCGCTTGCACGTTATCGGCAGGGCCACCCAGCGTGAGCCACACCTCCAGGAAAGCAAAGGAAGCAAGAGAGGCTGTCACAGTGTTGCCACCCAGACTCGGCCTCTCCATGCTCTGCTTCGCCTGTTATCCCCACGCCCGCATTGCTGCCTTGCACACAATAAAAGCCTTGTAGTTTTCCACTGCACTGAATCAAATTACACTTGAAAGACAACAAGATTACACTGGAAAGTGTGTGGATTCAGAGTCAGAAGTTCCTGGGCTCAAATGCTACCTTATCAGTTGTTAGCTGTCTGCAGCCTCAAGTAACTCTCTCTCGTAGCCGAAGTTTTACTCTCTAAAAGCTAACACAGGAACATGGAACTCATCTGCCTACGGAGGACGCTAACCGAGGAAGTCGTGCGCATGCGTGTCATGCAGTAGGAGCTCAACGCGGCTCCATTAAATGTGTCATTCCTGCAGTCACACACGTCGGGTGCTGTCTTAATTGGACGGCAGCTGTGCCCACAGTTACACCATCAGCCCAACTGTGTCTCCTCGAAACCCCCTGGTCTAGCAGACCATTCAACGGCACAGAGAAGGTGGAAATTTCAAATGTTACTGTGTCTTTCCGTTTCTTGTCTATGCATTATTTAGTGAAAAAGTTTTAGTGAGTTCTGTGTTTATATCGTGTATTTATGTACAAATTTACTGATTTCTCCTGCATCTCGGGTATAGCAAGGCATATCTATTTTGGAATTGTTTTCCTCTTGGATGTGACACTGGAACCGAGGAGACAGAAAACTCTGTTGGAAAACAAACCTAAACACTGGGGAATTTTCCGAGATTTAGCTGCTGAAATGTCCAAAGGCCCTGAACATGAAGTCCCACACGTCCTGGACCCAGGGAACAGTGGTCGGAATGGGCTATTTCAGCAAGCCGAGCAGACGGTGCTGAGCACAGCCCTGCAGCTCCCAGGCCTCCTCGCAGTCGGCTGCGCCACGCCAGGCTTCAGGTGTAGGAAACAACCAACCTGCACAGTGTGCGCACGAGTCCTGTCCCTCTGATGCGCTGCCCTGCTCACAGATCCCAGGAAGAGACCCCCACTACACGGCTGCAAAGCCGACACACAGAGATGCCCTGGTTCACCCAAGATCGCACAGCCAGGAGTGAAGTCGGGGTGAGAGCCAGAAGCCCCTGCAGTCCCTGCTCTCGTCTGAAAAGCCAGCCAAGCCACTTCTCCAGGTAGGAATCCCACAGCGCGGGACAGCCAGTGAGCCCAGGATTCAGGAGCTCTGCAGACGCAGTTCTGCCAGGCGAAGCAGCTTCACACCGTTGGCGCCGGTGGAGACCGTCACGGCTGACAGCAGCCGTCCACAAAGCACGCTCAAGCCCACTGCT